>JAULCC010562359.1:0-10584 GCA_032358795.1 Nuttallia obscurata
TCAACATCTGATTCAAGTGGGTCCAAAATCATAGTTCTGGGAAGAGGAGGTAAAGGATAACCAAATCGACTTATCTTGTCTTCCTTTTTGTGGCAAGTTCTTGAATGTTTATGGACTTGAAGTTGAATCAAATCTTCTATTCCTGCATTTTGTGAAGTGCATTTGAGGAAATGATCAACAAAATTTTCTATTTCATCAATTGGGCTAGTACTGTACTTGGGAGCACTTTCAACCCAAACTATCATATGAATATGCGGTGAACCTCTTTGTTGAAATTCTACTCGATAAAAGTAGTCTGTTATTTGATCAAGAGGATTGTGTTTCCCTTTCAGCACCAATTTGATAAACTGTTGTACTTGGTGATCAAAATATCGTGTACAAGTCACGGGGTCTTTTTGGATTAGCTTTGTTTTATGTTCCCATGTCATATCAGAAATTTCTTGTGCAGAAAGGCTAATGCTGTCATTCAATTTTGCTAACATTTGTAACAGATCAACCCATCTGGTATCAGCAGATGATAGTGACATAAACCACGTTGGTAAACCCAATTGACGAATCGTTGCAAATATGTCTTTCTTTTTTGTCTCTAGATATGCAGGAGAATTTCTGAGCTGCTTGAATAAGTAGTAGCCTTCATCTTTCTTAACAATAGCTTCTGTAAATGCACTGTCCCTTGCTTGACCTGCTGTAAGTGTATTTCCATCAATTTGGCACCGTCTTATAGCAAGATTAACTTTGTCATCCAGTTGTTTCATTTGCATTTTCTTTAACTTGAAAAATATATTTGGAATACTGTTGGCTGCTCTTCTATCTTTACTTCTTAATTCCCATTTTGCAACATCTGTGTAATGTACAGGAACTAATCTTTCTGTATTTTTTGGTCGTTTCTGTCCACAAAATATCGTAGGAAAACAAAGGAATTCTGAATATTTGTCTTGATAAATACTGATCAGCTGTTGACCTTCTCCAGGGGCAAAGGTAAATGTACTTGTTTTATTTTCTATATCTGCATCGTCAATCAGTGTGTCAATATTGCCGACATTTTCATGATTGTTTTCCTCATCATCTGAACCATAATCAGCATTTATTTCAGTATCATCAAGTGCTCCTCCTTCAATGCTTTCAGACGATTTTGTCTATTGCAGTGAATAGTTGGTTTTCAGGTGAAACAAATTCTTGTACAGTTTCACTGCAGTTTTCAGTAACTTTTTCTACCCATTTTTCATCAACATGCACCTTGGATTGTTTATAAAGTTCACTGTGTTTTATCAACCAGTGCAATGCTACCAAAACACGCAAAGGTCTTACATTTTCTGTAAATGCGCATGACTTGAAAGACATTTTTGTGCCCCCCTCTTAACAGGGGGGGGGGCATTTAGATTTGCCCTTGTCTGTTTGTCCGTCCGTTCGTCCTTCCGTCCGTCCGTCTATAAAATTCAGAGTATAAAAAAATCTTAATGAAACAGTAAATTAAACAACATTAGAACAAAAAACATTTTTTTAAATTAAACAATTTGTACACAACTTATCCAGTAATAATTTACATTTAATGTACCAGTCGACTGTTGTTGTTGCGAGAAGGTTTAGTGCAATGAATGACATCTGCAATGATCTTTAGGCATGACCAGGTAAAATTTTTTTATACAAAACGACCATAATGGCCCTGTAATCGCTCACCAGAAAATCTCATATACAAATTGATGTCATGAATGAACATGAAAAAATATTGAATCTGTTGTTTCAGCAGAGAGTTCACATTTGATTCCTCTGTACTCTAGAAGTTGTCCTTTTGTCAATGCTTTTTTGGCAAACACTCCATGGCCGTGTTAAAACAAGACAATTGGTAAAAATGATGCTCCCCATAGTAAATACTAGAATATTGATCGTTGACTTCATACAGGGAGTGTAACAAGCTTTTTTTTATGATTTTTTCCAATTTTTCATGCTTCTGGTATAAATATTTAGACAGTTTTGGGGTTGCTAAGAGCAATACTGGCTTGCATGCCTTTTGTCCCAAATCCTTTCACCATCTGCAGTTTTCTTGTTTATGGCATCATATACACCAGTTGAAGATTGTTCGGCCACTGTTATTTCCTGATTAGCATTGAAGTATGGCTGATCCATATTGTTGCTTGTCTGCTCAGTATTTTGAACTATACTTTCACTTGAACTGATCATATTGAACTGATCATATCAGCTTGGTTTTTAATATCATCCTCATCAGATGACACAGATGTATCACTGTCTGGAATGTAAGTTTTATCTCTAACTGAATCATCACTGTTACAAGTGACTTCCACATTACTGTTCATTTTCTGTCTCATCAAATGGTCCGGTCTGGGCACTTCGGATTTTTCATGTGAGGAAGCCTTCCAGCTGGCTTGCGATAGGTTGATGGTTCTACCCAGGTGCACTTTGTGCCTGAGATAGTGCACAGAGGTTCCCCTGGGTCTTCCTCTACCTGTAATGAGCTGGAGGTCGCGATATGACTGTAATACTGTTAAAGTGATGTTAAAATTCCAAAGCAAACAAAAAAACCCCAAACAAACTCATCAAATGGATGACTCTCACAAGCAGGTCCCCCACTGAAAAATATTAACATATTTAACGAGAACTTTAAGCCACAGGCTAATGAATACCCCACGCCCCACTCCCTGAACCCCATTTCAGTTTATCCCACTCATCTCCCCCCACATACAAATAAATCTAGGAACTTGAAGTTTCTCATTCTGTGTAAAAGTCTAAAAGCTGTGGCATCCTTCTCTTCAAGTTGAGACAGTGTCTGAAGAATAGCTTCAAAGTCAAAGCAGACAGCCTTAACAGACGCATCCAGACTCAGCTATTGTGTGCGACATGCCTTCTTCAACTTTGTTCCCACTTTCTTTGAACTGTCTTTGTCCAGATGGATGGATATTATCACCAGTTGTGTTTTCATGTAGACAGCCATACTTTTAGTATGAACTGCCACAAATGTCTGAGTATCGTTTCTACTATCTTGTTATACGAAATACTATCATTCGAGTCGTGCAGGATAACGCAAGCCTGTGGCATATGCTGTGGATGTTGATAAGAACTGGATTCTCTTTTCTAAGTAATGCTGCTACACCACTATTCTTTCCGGTCATTACTGATGCTCTGTCGAAAGCCAGTCCTGTGAATTTTTTAACATCTAAATCATTGTTACTAAGCTCTTGAAGTAACAAAGATGAACTTGCATGTGCATTTGCAGAACTATGCTTTTCTTATATATTTTGGCAGTTCAAAAGTTTGTCTCAATATAATGGGTTTCTTGATTAAAAATCTGCACAAATGTAATTACCTGGTAGATTTTCTGAAACTGAAATGTCCGTCACCTGATAAGTTAAAAAAAACAAATGCCAATACTTTTCACTCTCAATTACTTCTGTCTTTTAAGTGTCTGCTGTTGTCTGAAAAATCTCAGCTCTGGATCCTTCTGCTTGATACTGGAAGTATTTCAAACTGTCATCATCACTCACATATTGTATAAAGTTCAACAAAGGTGTAAATTTTCTGTTTGGAATGAATTCTTTCATTAGGAAATACGCTGTCCCAATGGCTTTTTCAAAAACAGAATTTTCTGTCTCTGCTTTCTATTTTACTTTTGAGTGAAAACAAGACATCTTCTGAAGCATTTTACTTTCTAACGCTGACATGTGTAGGCTGCTGTTTCAGTTGTTGACAAATTTCCAATGATCAAATAATCTGTACAGGAATGCTTCTGTTTTTGTCAGTGTGGACTCTATGGCCTTGTCTGGTGCGCTTTTTGACCTCTTTTTGAAGGTTTCCAGAATTAGACATTCTGCTTCGCCCCCTCTCCTCCTGTTGAAAAAGACCAGAAGAGTAAGCGTAAATTTGGCTAAGTCAACCCAAGCCTGTTTGTCTGGATTGTCTGATTTCAATTTTCAAGCAGCTTCCAAGATCTTTGGTGAAATCTTTTGCAAATCTTCTATGAATGGAAAAATATCTAGCTTGTTCCTTTTATAAGAGCACACTTCTTAAATGAATGTCCAAGTTTTAATGCTAAGGATGGTACGCCATATTGATTATATTTCTCATCATTCTGCCACCCTTTCTTCCCAACCTGTATAACTACAGGGAACTTGCTACCATTCAAACATTGAATCACTGATTGGTTCATTTCTTGCACTGCCTTTCTCAGTCTTGCTACCACTATAAAAAACAGTAAAAACATGGTTGACCATGTTTTAAACATGGTTATCCATGCTTTTAAAACATGGTTGACCTCAAAATGACCATGTTTTATCCATGGTTAGCCATAGTTCATGCCATGGTTTATTGCTGCTTTATTGACCACAGTCAAACATGTGCTTTCAAAAGTACCAGGGTAAATCCTGATTCATGGTTTTGTTAATTTACCATGGTCAACCATGTTTCATAGTCCAAATGGTTTATTGCTGCCCTTGTGAACATGGTTGACCATGGTCTTCCAAAGAACATGGTTGATCTTGTTTCATTGTCTTTTTAATTTACTATGGTCAACCATGTTTCATAGTCCATGTGGTTTACTGCTGCCCTTGTGAACATGGTTGACCATGGTCTTCCAAAGAACATGGTTGATCTTGTTTCATTGTCTTTTTAATTTACTATGGTCAACCATGTTTCATAGTCCATGTGGTTTACTGCGGCCCTAGTGAACATGATTGACCATGGTCTTCAAAAGACCATAATCAATCCTGTTTCAAAAAATGTAAAATTACCATTGTCAACCATTTCAGACCACATGATTAAATAGAGAAGGGCCTAGGTAGATGGGTAGTCATATACATGTGATAATTTTGCGGGGTTTACAATTGCTGTTAGGTAGATTTATCATTGATTTCAGGTAGATTACTCTTAATGTCAGGTAGATTCAGGTACCGTATTTATATGTGTATTTCGCACATTTTTTTTTACCCAGAATTTCTATGAAAAGTAGGGGGAGCGCAGTATACAACAGAATAAATATTATCCCTTTTTTCCAACCCAGACAGTTGGACAGAAAATACACGGAACTTTCCGTACTCACAGGCATTGCACCAATTTACTGATAATTTTCTGTTGCATTGAATGTTTCTAATTAATACAGCCTAGAATTATTAAGATTATTGACTGAAATTGGAAAAAAAATACTTACACAAAACTTATAGTCTAAACAGTAAAGCCTTTATTGATAATAAACCAAAAGCATTTGTGAACCGCGGTTATTTATGTATTACTGGAAATGATTTTGAGTCCGCGTAACGGTATCGTTTCATAAAGTACCTAAGTTCATTCGTCCCCGGCTGTTATAATTATGCAGAAAATACGGTCCTTGAAAAATTCATTTAATTTTGGGGAAAATATATTTTTTAGAATGTATCTTATATTTTATCATAACATCACCTATTTTACAATATTTACTAAATCGATAATGAGAAGTTAATTTAATTACGATGGTCATGGTCGGTCCTTTTATTACAGGTGGCATTTTAGTGTTTGTAATTAATTGGATCATTTGAGAATTAGAAGACAATGGAATAGTTTAAGCAGCCCTTTGTCATTTTCTCACCGGCATGAAAAAACTGCTAAGGTAATGACATGTTAAAGAAATGTGTTGAGAACTGCAGTATGAGACTTCTATTATAACAGGGGTAGACAGGTAAAATTAATGGAAAACACTTACGGATAAAATCATGGCTAAAACTTTTTTATTTTTTGTTACAAATCATCCGAGATTCTGTAAAAAGCAGCACAGAAATATCAGATATCCTCGATTATTTTGTGAAACAGAGTTACTTCTCTTGTTTATTTCCTAACATTTACTGTAAAGGGTGGTTTGATGTTAAAAACAGCGAATGTAATGCAAAACATGATGTGTTTGTAATATTTTACGAAAACATCATGGTCTGGGAAGTTGAAAATTGATGTAAATATAGAATCCATTTTACAACAAACTTGACCATTATTTTGCTGTGCGCTTTACACCAGAACTAAATTTTTCCCGATAAATTTCCTTCAAAATGGGGGTGCGCGGATTACATTGCTGCGCGAGATACACAACCAAATACGGTAGATTTACTTTTTTGTCAGTTAGAGCTTTTTCTACCACTTTTCTGAAGCATTTTGGCTTACCATTCCATTAAATAAGTCATCATGGTATCATTACTTCATTTTTCTTTTTTTCTTTTTTAAATACAATAATAGATCTAAAAAAAAAAAAAAATTGTTTAATGATTTTCTCAATTCCCCACCCACCCCTATTGCCTATGTAAAGATTTTATCATTTCAACCATAGTTTTTCATGTAGTTTTGTGATAACTAGATGATGCTATTCACAAAAGATTGCTTGCAAATAATTTACAACATACTACCTGTACTGAAATATGTTTCTTCAATGCACATTTTTTGCTGAAGAAAAGAATATACACGGATGTCAGTTTAATTGCATACTTTAACTACCTTGAAATATCATACACATTCATATTTATTTGAATTTTATAGGGAGAAAAAGCAATAAAAAGAGCTTTGCAGTTGGCTTATAACAGTTTATTTTTATTCTACAAACCGTCAACAAATTCAGAATTCAGATTCAGCGAGTATACGTCCAAGGGACGTTACTCTATCCAAATTTTTTTTACTTATTAGCACATACACAGTATGACTTTTAATTATGTCAATAAAGAAATTATTGTATACTATCCAGGGGTGATATTAAAAAATGGAGGTAGGGAAACATTACAGTTGGCAGTAATTTATACACATTGTTTTGATTATTGGCGCATGTTTTATCACTCAACCTTAACCTTAAATTTCATTGATTGGATTATCAAACTGGTGACACGCCGGACATCCAATTAGGGGATTATATAGATGTCTGGCAAGCACATGTTGTAATGATATTTAATTGCCTGCGGGCACAAGACAAAGAATTTATCTTATTCTTAAAACTTTATGACACTCATACTTGGATATTTGCAAATCTGGTAGATGTGTCTACTGAACTGGTAGACAGGTACATGGCATTGAAAATTGGTAGATTTTCACTACCGTCGTTGGGATCACATGTTTGTAGTAAGTAAAAATAACTAGAATTCCTTCTAATTTCTTCATTTATGACCCAATATTGCCATACGACATCTCAATGAAATTATCTTTATGAGACGATTCCAAAGGAGATGTGGCATGACGGAATTGGAAGATAATAAAGAAATAAGATACATATTAAATTACGATTTTGTTGATGAAGCAGGCCAGTGATTGGAATTTAAGCAGTTTGCATAATCTATTATGGTCACAGTTAGCAGTCTGAGGGTTAATAATTACCACAATCTTTAAACTTTTCAATAAGCAATGCAATACCTACTTATATAGACACCAAACCATTCTCAAAAGACGTTTTTACTTTCAAATTCCCTTTCAACTCATATTTGTGTTAAGACCAATTTATGTTCTACAATATTCAAATTTAGATGCCAATGGAGCACATCACGAGAAATGGGACATTGTAACATCTGTGACCAACATTGACCCAAATCAGACTGCACATGACGTGAAGTCTGATCAGGACTATGCAGTATCCTGTTGGTGAATCATAACATCTCAGACACATGCTTATTGAGCCAAATGCTGATGTCTAGATGTACCATACATGTAGCATCTCTAATATTTATTCCTTTCCATCTATCAGGGCTTTCCAAAATCCTTCAACAAATTTTCATTTTGGTGAAATTTGAGCCAAATGACCAAAATTATTCCTAAAATTTATTTACTTTATGCTTATTCTTGTCACCACCTAAAGATATGTTTTGGCAAATTTGTCTCATTAATCGACAATTGCTTATGCCATGGGAAATCCAGTCTTATTGTCTATTCACTTCAGCCACTGTTTTTTTCATTTTTCAAGTTTTCTCGTATGCTTTTCTGTACAGCTTGAACCTTAGGAGTAATTTCTTTTGTCTAAAGTGTTGGGAAGTTCTCACCCATAATAGCTACACACCAAATACTTTCAACCATCATGTCTAGGCTTTTTTTTTAATTTTAGAATTGGGTGGCATGCCATTTACAGAATGGCTAATAACTCTTGTTGAGTAAATAGTGATACTGCATCTACAAACAAACCAGTTGCTGAAGTTGGTGTATCACATACGCTCTTAAATTTTGGCTGAATTTCTTTTTTTATTTGTTCACGCCTTTCATTGCTTGTGGTGCTGATGTTGTAACATAGGATTTTGAAACTGTCGCCTATGTTTCCCTTCAGAAGGCCCACATCCACCTCCTTATTGTGAGCCAGATGGTCCATAGCCAGTAGCATCGGCATAAGTCCTTCTTGCAATCTGAGGACAGATTTCTGCCAAACAGCGTCTGCAGTTTTCGTCTGCTATTTTAGTTGCTCCCAAAGAATTTTATCCATTTTCAAGACCTGCAAATTTACCATGTTGGATGGCCTTTTATATTTCTCTTTCAAGGTTTTCCTGTTTTCCTCATCAGGTTTCCATCAAAGGGATTTGTTGACCAGATTGGCCACTTTGTTGGAAATGCTTTCCCCCACCTCTGTCTCCTCAGCAAAAAATTCTGTAAGACCCTGTAAAATATAATTTTCCTCGGCCTTAAAGTCTAAATCTGCAGAATCAGTAGTGTTCAGCATTCTGTCAACCTCATTGTCCTCCTCCTCCTCTCGGCTATTGTTCCTTCTAGTCTGCAAATACAGATAAGACACACTCAGACACAGAACGAAACACCTTAACTCTAATCCAGTCTACAAATCCATAAATCATATACGATTCAATAACCGAAAGCAAAACAACCAATTGCAATGTCACTGGGCACAAATTTGCTTCGTGCTCTAACATCGTGTGACTGACTTCATTCAGACAACCTCTACCTTCGGCTTAAGGAATCGAGGAAATTTACAAATTTACACAGGCATGATGAAAATTGGCTTTTTGTTACCACATAAGGGCCACAACTCTAGCAATAATCATCAGACTAGAACTCTGAACCTCTCATGTTCTTCAGGGAATTTTTGTGAAGATGTCCAAAGACATATGAAATGTCCTGATTTGACATTACTGTTTTTCTGTACTTTAACATTGTGTTAATTGCAAAAAAAACTTTTCCTCAGGAAATATTACTGGTACCTTTTTTGCTTTTCCATCATAACCAAGTGTTAGCCATTGTGTTAGCATCTTTTCTTCATCTGATAGGGTTTCAAGTTCTTCTTTATGAACACCTTAGCCATCACATATATTTTTTTTCTTTCTTTCTGTTGTTCCCGTTTCATTTTGAGACTGACTGCCTACATGCTTTGCTTAGTTTTGGACATTCTCTGTCATAGTTTAGATACATCTTCACTGTAGACAAATGTAAATCATCAACTATCTTCAAAGCATAACCTTCTCCAGGTGCAATAATAACACAAACTAACTAGCCATATTTAATATCAATGTTTAGTCTCTTTATATGAAGTTCCTCTCTGCTGTAGTTGAACTGGGTCAATGACTTAATGCTTACTGCTAACAAATTCCAATTTGTGTGCTCAATCAATTCCAGCCAAAACATGTTTTCTCTTGCTTTCAAAAGCAATTTTCCTAATCTTTAACTTTCATTGTCTCATAAAATTTTTCTCATATGTTAGATTGTACACTTTTTTTTTCCTTTTTGTCCATAAACAGAAGTGCTACATTTTCTGGAATGCCTCCACATCTCTTTCTTCAGAAAGTAACCATAACAATATATGCATGGTAAAACTCTTCTGGTTTTCTACAATTCGCCTAAATACTTGAAATTCACCACCAATAACTTTTGCTTTCTTATCATTAGCAAATGCACCTTTATTTGTTATCATTCTCAACAAGGTACTCTGTTCTTTGGATCCCTTTGGCTTTGAAAAGGGCATGTTTCACTAGATCATCTTCCTTATACTTAGTTGACACATGTCTAGGAAATGTCACATACTTTGTCTTGACATATAAAGCATGTGTGCTTCCATTCCCAGTCTCTTTGCCCATTTTCCAGGTTTGAACCCCTTTTCTCAACTGACACTTCTGAAATATGGTAAACAAACCTATGGGTAGCTTAAAATGGTTTATGATTTCAAATAGTGTCTCTTCTTGACACACAAATTCTATTTTCAAAACAAAGTTACCAGGCTGTCGTGTGTCCCTTTAAATAGAACTCATAATAACATAGACTTTTTGGTATTGTAACGCCTGTGCCGTAACCCCGTTAACACCTTTGCGAGTTATGGACATGGTTAACCCCGAGCTTAACCCAAAGGGTGACCCTGACCCAGTGTTTGAAGAGGAAGGCAAATGAAGTGTAACCCAGGCTAACCCGGAATGATAACCATGTACTTAAGTTTATAATAACTTATAATTTTTGAAGCAAAATATCTGAGCTATAACCCCTGTGCTAGTTATTAACAAGGTTAACCCCAAGGGTAACCCATCAAGGGTAACCCAGGGTAACCCAGCATGGATAACCCAGGGTAACCCATCAAGGGTAACCCAGGGTAACCCACGTCATGAAATAAATATTACTGACGAGTGATATTGTGTTATTTATAAAATCATCTATATTTTCAGA
>JAULCC010562470.1:0-10584 GCA_032358795.1 Nuttallia obscurata
GTCAGTAGGTCAAAGGTCAATGACTCTCAGTACTGTTATTATCCAATGGTTTCCGATCAATTAGCCATCTTTGAACCTACAGTTTACATATTTGGTGGGGAGATTAATGATGAAGAGTAGATACCACCTATGTCCTTTGAACTCAGTTGGTCAAAGGTTCAGGTCATTCAGTACTGTAATTGCCAAAATGGTTTCCGATTAATAACTCATCTATCTTTAAACCTACAGTTCTCATATTTTGTATGGAGGTTTATAATGATGAATAGATGACCCATATTCTCTTTGAACTCAGTAGGTCAAAGGTCAAGGTCATTCAGTACTATAATTTTTCAAATGGTTTCTGGCAATTAATTATCCATTGATGAACCTACATTCCTCATATTTGGTAAGGTTGTTAGTGATGATCGAGTTGGTAACCCTGTATGTTTTTAGGTCAGTAGGTCAAGGCCATTCAGTACTGTAATTTTCCAAATGGATCAATTATTCACCAATTGATAAACCTACAGTCCAAATATTTGGTTAGGAGGTTTGTGATGATAAGTTGATAACCCCTGGTTCTTTTAGGTCAAAGGTCAAGGTCATTCAGTACTGTTATAATCTAAATGGTTTCTTATCAGTAACTCATCTATTGTTTACCCTACAGTCCTCATATTTGGTATGGAGGTTCATGATGATGAATCAACGACCCCTTGTTTGAGGTTAGTAGATCATGGGTCAAAGTCATTCAGTAATGTAACTATCCAATTAGGAGGGCATTCGTGTTATACAAACTCTTGAATTTTTTTATCATCTTGATTTTACTCCTTTAAACTGAGATAAGGGGAAATGTTCATTCTTGGTGCCTCTCAGGACCTTCAGTCCCTTGATTCATTTGGATTTATTTTAGATTTTCTTCTTAAAGACTGACTGCAGCTTAAAATACTCTTTGTTTATGTTTCAGTGTGGAGATACTGCTGTACTGGTGACTGCTGTTTCAAGTAGAACTGTTCCTCCATCTACCTCATCCTTTCTACCACTCACGGTAATATAACAGCTTGTTTTGTACTTTCATGCAGCTGTCTTCGATAGAGAGAGAGAGAGAAAGGGAGAGAGAGAGAGAGAGGGGGAGGAAAACTACTTATTGTGTTTAGTGTAGCCTTTCTTTATTCAGAGTTGTTTATTCTTTATTCAAGGTGGTTTATTTATTTCAAGTAACAGTTTAATCAGATTAATAATAAAGACTGTCTTTATTGTTGGTAGTTTAACTCACCTGAGCCAAGACTCAGGGGAGGTATTATGATGGGCCTTTGTCAGTTGTATGTCATATGTCCACAATTCCTTTAAACAACATCTCCTCTGAAAGCACTGAATGGAAGATGATGAAACTTGGCTGGGATAATCCTTGGATGGTCCCCTTTAAAAGTTGTTCAAAGAATTCCTTTCAATGAAGAACACTGGATGCCATGGCAACGAATATGACAAACTTTAACAATCTTCTTCTCGAAAGCTGTTGATTCATTTTCAACATTATTTCACAGAAATGATCCTCGGGTAGACCTCTTCCTAAGTTATTCAAAGAATAATGATATGTCAAAAAATATTGCCGCCAGGGGTGGAGGCCAGTTTTCCTTACATAGCTGCATAGAAAACTTTGAAAATCTTCTTCTCTTAAACTACTGGTTCAATTTCAAATTAATTTCACAGAAATGATCCTTCAATGGACCTTCAGAAAAGTTGTTCAAAGAATTGGCAGAATTCCAGGCACAGAAAAGACATGTTTTTTAAACATCTTCTTCTCCAAAACTTAAGAGGCCAGATTTGATAATTACATGGCATACTTGTTCTTCTGGTGACCCTCTACAAAGTTTGTTCAAATGATTGGGATTAGTTAAAGAAAAACATGGCCACCGTGAGGGGGGGGGGGGGGGGAACGCCAGTTTTTCTTATATATGTTGAAAACTTAAATAATCTTCTCTAAAAGTAGTTGCCAGATTTGAAAATAATTTGACATAAATTGTTCCTTGGGTGACATCATTAGCCTATTCCTCTGAAACCATAAATGCTAGAGCTAAGATATAAGCACTTTTATATTTATATGGGGAAAATTTTCCTTGTTGTTCATTTAAAAATAAATGGCTGCCATCTTCAGGTGAGCACCTTTAGGGCCATCATGGCCCCCTTGTTTTTAGCTCACCTGAGCCAAAGGCTCAGGGGAGGTATTATGATGGGCCATCATCCAATGTCCGTCGTATGTCATACATCGTATGTCCAAAATTCCCTTAAACAACATTCTCCTCTGAAACCACTGGATGGAAGTTGATGAAACTTGGCTTGGATATTCCTTGGATGGTCCCCTTTAAAAATTATTCAAAGAAATCCATTCCATGATAACTGGTTGCCATGGAAATGAAAGTTGAAAGTCAAGCAAAAATAAGTGATCTTTGAATGTGATGAGTAACAATTTATGTAAATAGGTACTTAAACAACTTCTGTTAATTAAATCGCCAAAGAAGGTTTTTAAAATCATCATATTTATGCATATTGCTGTTAAATTTTATAGTGCAATTTACTTGCCATGTTAAAGATTTGGGAGTGACTTGCTTGGAAACATAGATCATATTGTAAATAACAACTTTCAGCTGGCTTGCTGTAGGTCGGTGGTTCTACTCGGATGCACTCTGTGCCTGAAATAGTGTACAGGGGTCCTCTCGGGTCTTCCTCTACCTGTAAAGAGCTGGACTTCGTGATATGACTGAAATACTTTTCAAGAGATGTTAAATTCCTTACAGACAAACATACAGAAAATCAACATCAGCTATGTATTTGTTATGCAGGTTGACTTTGTTCTGAAGTATGGGGCAGCTGGAAGAATACCAACTAACTATCTTAGGAGAGATATTGGAGCATCAGATACAGAAATATTAACAAGTCGTATGATAGGTAACTGCATGTAAACAAATCTGATCAAGATAGATATCTACATATTTGTTAATAAGCCATAAAATATGAAATTGAATTTCTGTAAATGTCAAAGACGAGGTAAAACCATACCTTGAACCAAGTGAGTGATCTTTTAGGAAAAACTGATTTGTCTGTAAATAGGTCAAAGGACTGGTATATAGTGTTAACTACATGTGTTTAAACAAGTAAGATGAAAGCTAATTACATGATCTCCCTGGATCTATTTGAAATTGCCTCTATTGAACGTTGGTGTAGACTTTGGACCAGTTAAATATGTGTAACAGATTGTAACATATCTGATAAGCCCGCTTTCTGTACTTAAGCACAATAGTGAGGTCATTTTCTCCATGATGTACAATAGCTAGTGAAAGGTGAACACTGAAATTGAGGTGCATTGGACCATTTCACCAGAATTGCAAAACTGCAATAAAAACTGTCCCAATACCAGTCAGAAACATTATGTGTTAATACAGAATTGTGGTTAACTATATTGCTAAAATAATATTAATATGTGAGTGAATGAATTCATGTAACTTTATTTTCTTTTCCAGACAGATCCTTGCGTTCATTATTTCCAGATGGGTATTTTCACGAAACACAGGTAAATTGAAAACATAGATGTATTGTATCATTATCAATGTTTAGATTTGATTTCCTGTTTTACTAAAGCTAGGACCAGTTACACTCATGTGGTCTAAATTCCTGATCTGCTTGATAGATATATGAATCTGATTTCCCTGTGTTATTTCTCTTCTACTTGAAAACAATGCTTAGCTTTTGTTTCCGTCATTTTGCTTTTATTTAATTGTATGCAAATTGATATTGCTGCTGATATTATCTATATGTGTTTATACTGGCAATAAAACAAGTCACTACAAAACTTTCCAACCATTTCAAATTATACTTGTATGTTAATATTATATGTGAAAATGAAAACAGTATATAAACCATTGTTACATCAATTTATACATGTAATCAGCATAATAATTCTACCAGTAGACATATCTAAACATCCTAACAATCATATCATCCAACTCCACATGAACTGACATCAGTTAACAATGGTGTTATAAAAAGGATTGTAAATAGAAAGTAAAGAAAGAATAACATCTGATGATGAAAAATTATCACGGAACCCAAACTCTTTGGTTATGCAGAGTCATTTATGAGTCAGTAATGAAATCTATGATATGAAGTGTGTTATTATATGAATTCTGTCATATCATGAAGTGTGTGTTGAAAAATACATATTGAAGAAAGAAAAAATCTTTTTTCAGATAAACTGCAATGTGATGGCTATAGATGGTGATAATGACCCAGATGTTTTAAGCATAAATGCAGGTTGGATATTAATCAAATGTCTGTTGATACCTTTGAAAGAAAATTTAAACAAATATTGAAAGTTAACACTTAATAATTTTTTATTTTGTTGTTTTTACCCATCTTTTGAGCATGTTTTATTTCAAGCTGTAAGATTTTATATGATTGTATTATATTGTTTAATATTATTTATGATATGAGATGTGACATGATCATTTTATGGTGTAAGAATTTATACCATACTAAATTCGATTTTATATTAGAAAATGCTAAATGATAATTTTATGAACAAGATGTAATATGATATTATCAAATGAGATGTTATTGTTAGGATATTGTTTTCAATATAATTTTATGAACAAGATGTAATATGATATTATCATATGAGATGCTATTGTTAGGATATTGTTTTCAATATAATTTTATGAACAAGATGTAATATGATATTATCAAATGAGATGTTATTGTTAGGATATTGTTTTCCATATGACTTTATGAACAAGATGTAAAATGAAACTTTAAGAATTAGTTTGACTCTATGATATAATGTAATATATAATTACTAATGTGATATAATATATGAGTCTTTAATGTGAAGAGGACCCATATTGACAAACTTTGGACATTCGAGACAATGGTGTCAACTGTTGCAAGTTATTTCAATGGGGCGTCACATGGGGCTAAAACATTTTCTTTCAAAGTCTTAGTTTTCTTAAGCAAAATTGAAATGTCTTAAAAATTATGCTTTTATCATCCTTAATCTTGGTTTGTGTGATTTGTGATTGGTAAGTAGAAAATTGCATCTCTACGGAGCATTAAGTCATCTACTGTAAGATAAGTTTATGGGACATGTTACATTAAGATTTGATAGTATTTAATGATGTGATACAATTTATTGCCAGCATCAGCAGCCCTTTGTCTATCAGACATACCTTGGAGAGGACCTGTTGGAGCAGTACGGGTGGGGTTAGCAAAAAACGGATCAATGAACATAAATGCACCTAGAAAAAAACAAAAGGACAACAGACTTAATCTTATAGTCACAGCAGATGAGAAGAGCAATGTCAGTAAGTATTTCTTGATTTTTTATACCATGGTGTTGATGGTCCATTAACTCCCATGATGTAACTGTAATCTAGACAAGCCTATATGAGTATGAATTGTAAGTTAGATAAACATTATTTATGTTATATATCTTAAACTTTTTGTTAGATTACGGTACAATTTATTTCTTTTATCAGATGAATTATTATAATAGATTCAAATTTGATAATTATCATGTACAATTTTTCCGGGCAAGTAAATGCAAAACTTTACACACAAATACAACAAGATCGTTCTTCTTCACTCTTAGAAATGAATAGGTATATAATAAAATGAAAATTATGTGGCAATAGTGCTACCTAATTTAGTATTTTACAACTCAGAACGTGGGACCTTTGATCTTGTGAAATACCAACTTTCCCACTTGCCTTATAGTAAAATATAAAGCAATTTAGTGCTACAGCAACATAATATTTGTATATGTACTATCATTTCACGTTGCAGTTATGTTAGAAGGAGAGGCTCAGAATGTTCCAATACATGATTTTAACAGTGCTGTAGAGTATGGTGCTTACCAGGCCTGCAGAATTGCTCAGCAGATGGCAGCACTTCAGAATCCAGAGAAACGTCAATTTAAAGCCCCTGTCCTTGTAGAACAGAGTATCATCGAGGCAATAGGAATGTGAGTCAATTTTCTATACAATATTTTTATTCCCCAAACAACAAAGTTTTTGGGGGGGAGGAAACTGGAATTGGGTTGTCCCTCTGTCTGTCTGTCTGTAGACACAATTTTGTCCGTGATTTATCTTTGTCGTTTTTCAAGTAATCTTTTTAAAACTTTCAGATAAAATGACCATGATGTAAACTTTTGGCTCTCTGGATTTGGTGGGAGTCACACGATCCTGACTGGAGTTATGGCCCCTTAATGAGTTAAAATAGGCAAAATTAGCACTGTCAATTGTAATCAGCATTCTGTCTGATAACTGACATGTACATAACTTTATAATGTCGCTTTGTTCACAAATTGATAGAAACACTGAAAGTTATACATAGTTTGAAAGGCAATTAAAACATTTTGGGTTCAAATCCCGTTCTGGACACTTCAGATTTTTCAAGTGTAGAAGCCTTTCAGCTGGCTTGCGGTAGGTCGGTGGTTCTACCCTTGTGCACTCTGTGCCTGAAATAGTAATAAAACATAATAAAATTTTTCACACCATGTCATTATTACAGTTAACAAACTAATAATTTGGTGTCAACAAATGAAGGTCAGGAGAAAGGCCCCCTCCTGAATGCAGGGCAGACTCTATATCCTCTATGCCACTGGGCCCTTTAACAGTTATTGGATATCAATGAGAGCATGGTGCCTTAAAAAACCCAGCTTGATCCGCCTATGAGCAACTGAATAATGTGCCTTGAAATTGTCAAAATTGCTTGTCAAAATTGCTATTTTACAACTTGTTGACACAAAAATGTCTCCATTTATTTTTCGATCTTCACAAAGCTTATACAGTAGTTAGGTATTTATAAGAGGTCAGTTCCTTTTTAAAATCAGCCATATCTGCTTGACTGGATTATGGCCCTTGTAATTGTCAAATTTGCTATAATTCAGCTTGTTTACACAATGAAATCTCCATTTTTTCTTCGATCTTCACAAAACTTTAAGAATTAGCCATGTTCTAAAAATGCATGACTGGATAATGGCCATTAAAATTGTCAAAATTGCTATAATTCAGCCAGTTACATGATAAAATCTCTTTTTTTTTTTTCTGTTCTTCACCATATTTATACAGTAGTAATATATTTATGAGACATTGGTTTCTTTTGAAAATTAGCCATATCTGCTAATGCTCATGGCCCTTGAAATTGCCAAAATTGCTATAATTCAGCTCGATTACATGAAAAAATCTCTATTTCTTTTCCGATCTTCATCAAACTTATCAGCCTTTGCACATTTAGATTATGGCCCTTGAAATTTTTCAAATTGCTATAATTTGGCTTGTTTACATGATAAAATCTCCATTTCTTTTCTAATCGTTACCTAACTTATACAATGGTTGTAGTTCTTCTGAAAATAAGCCAAATCTGCCTTTGCAAGACTGCATTATGGCCCTTGAAATTGTTTAAATTGCTATAACTCAGCTTGTTTACCCAAGAAAATCTCCATTTCTTTTTTGATCTTCACAAAACTTTTACAGTAGTTAGACATCCATAAGAACATAGTCCCATTTGAAAACTCTTATTCGGAAATTGCCTACAGGACTATGCCAGTAGAGCATATTGTTTATCATATTCTTTGAAATCGTCACAAATGTAATAAATGAAGTATGTCAAGATATTATGTTATCTATCACAAAGATTATTCTAAGTACATGATGTTTTGTGGGTTAATTACTGTGAATTTCAATTACCCTACCTATAACTTTGTGTGGTTTTCACTGTTCTTTTTCACCTTTTGCAGTATGTAGGAATAACATGCATTTCCTGAATCATCCTCAAAAGAAAAAAGTGTGTAACACATTTTAAATAGCACATACTACACTATAATCCCTTTCCAAATTTCAAAGAATATTTCAGTTATCCTTCACCAAGATTCATTGTTCATAAAATTTAATGTGCAAGCTTTTGGTCTGAATTAAACAATAATGTGTCTGTCAATCAGTGATCACCACACAGTTATACAGGATCAAGCGGCATGTTTCTTATCATACATTAATGGGGGGATTCGGCCTGAATAAGTTAACACATTTCATGTTATCTAGAACTAATCTAGAATGATGATACTATCTGACTTTATATTTATTGCGAAAAAATATAAACAGGGAATAAATGAAATTTGTTCATTGTACAAATATTATTCCTATATCAGCTCTTATGGAAAACATTGAACAATAAAAAGCATTTAGAGTTGGAATTATAAGAGAGTGATAGCAAACTTTCACTGAAGTTTTCTTGTGTATTGCAGAGAAATTTTGGAACCAGCAAGGGATATATTACTGGATAAAAGTCATGACAAGGTTGGTGTAACATTATAATACCTTTGAATATGTCTCTTTCTTAGTATCATATCCAGTACTAACCAGTATATTGACAGTTACTGATAATCTACGTGGTAGGAGACAAATGACCACACATTGCAATGACAAAAATTACTCATCACAGAGACTGTAACCTGGCTGAGATCAAACAGATGACCACTATGTTGACTGCCCTGACTGAAATCAAACAAATGAACACTATTTTGACTGTGACCTGTCTAAGATCAAACGAATGACTACTAAGTTAGCTGTGACCTGGCTGATATTAAATGACCGCTAGGTTGACTGTGACCTGTTTGATATTAAATGACCTCTAGGTTGACTGTGACCTTAATGATATCAAACAAATGACAACTACATTGACTGTGACCTGTATGATATTAAATGACCACTAGGTTGACTGTGACCTGGCTGATATTAAATGACCACTAGGTTGACTGTGACCTGTATGATATTAAACAAATGACCACTAGGTTGACTGTAATCTGGCTGATTTTAAATGACAACTAGGTTGACTGTAACCTGTATGATATCAAACAAATGACCACATGGTTGAATGTGACCTGGCTGATATTAAATGACCACTTGGTTGACTGTGACCTGTATGATATAAAATCATCACTAGGTTGACTGTGACCTGTATGATATTAAACAAATGACCACATGGTTGACTGTTATCTGGCTGATATAAAATGACCACTAGGTTGACTGTGACCTGTTTGATATTAAACAAATGGCCACAAGGTTGACTGTGACCTATATGGTAACAAAGAAATGACCACATGGTTTACTGTGACCTGTCTGATATAAAATGACCACTATGTAGACTGTGACCTGGCTGATATTAAATGACCACTAGGTTGACTGTGACCTGTATGATATTTCACAAATGACCACAAGGTTGACTGTGACCTGTATGATATGGTAAATGACCACAAGGTTGACTGTGACCTGGCTGATATTAAATGACCACTTAGTTGACTGTGACCTGTATGATATCAAACAAACAACCGCATGGTTGACTGTGACCTGTCTGATATAAAATGACCACTAGGTTGACTGTGACCTGTATGATATTAAATAAATGACCACTAGGTTGACTGTGACCTGGCTGATATTAAATGACCACTAGGTTGACTGTGACCTGTATTATATCAGACAAATGACCACAAGGTTGACTGTGACCTGGCTGATATTTAATGACCACTAAGTTGACTGTGAACTGTATGATATCAAATAAATGACCACAAGGTTGACTGTGACCTGTAAGATATTAAATGACCACTAGGTTGGATGTGACCTGTATGATATTTCACAAATGACCACAAGGTTGACTGTGACCTGTATGATATGAAAAATGACCACTAGGTTGACTGTGACCTGGCTGATATTAAATGACTACTAGGTTGACTGTGACCTGGCTGATATTAAACAAATGACCACTAGGTTGACTGTGACCGTGCTGATATTTAACAAATGGCCACTAGGTTGACTGTGACCTGTCTGAGATCAAACAAATGACCACATGGTTGACTGTGACCTTTTTTGATAACAAATGACCACTAGGTTGACTGTGACCTGTATGATATTAAACAAATGACCACTAGGTTGACTGTGACCTGGCTGATATTAAATGACAATTAGGTTGACTGTGACTTGTATGATATCAAACAAATGACCACTAGGTTGACTTTGTCCTGGCTGATATTAAATGACGACTAGGTTGACTGTGACCTGGCTGATATTAAACAAATGACAACAAGGTTGACTGTGACCTGGCTGATATTAAATGACCACTAGGTTGACTGTGACCTGTATGATATTAATTGACCACAAGGTTTACTGTGACCTGTATGATATCAAACAAATGACCACAAGGCTGACTGTGACCTGTATGATATTAAACAAATGACCACAAGGCTGACTGTGACCTGTATGATATTAAACAAATAGCCATTAGGTTGAGGGGGTCTCCGTGGCCGAGTGGTTATAGTCGTTGACTTGCAATCTCTCAGCCCCTCATCGCTGTGGGTTCAAATCTCGGTCTGGGCACTTCGGATTTTTATGCCCCCCTCTTAAAAGGGGGGGGGGGCATTTAGATTTGCCCTTTTCCGTCTGTCCGTCCATCCGTCCGTGCAGCTAAACTGGAGTAAGGGGCCTTTTTGGTTGCCAGGCTGACATTTGCGGGCCATTTTTGGTTAAGGGGCCATAGCCCCTTGTTTATTGCAGAAATGGAATCAAAGGG
>JAULCC010562581.1:0-10584 GCA_032358795.1 Nuttallia obscurata
CACAAGTCGTTATTTTGTAATGAAATTTTGCCTAACCATGTATCAAACATACAGTTACATCATTCGCGGGTTATTTACATGATATCTCCTTTAATTGTTTTGTAAGCCACAAACTTAATGATTTATATTTCAATTATATCTTAATGACTATAGTTTACATGCTCTGGATCCCTAGGGATAATATGTGAATTATAAGTTAGACAAAAGTCAACAAAACAGAGCCAAACAGTTGAATACCCGAATGCTTTCGGCAGTTAGCCTTCATAATGGGAACCACATATTTTTAGAAATGATTAAATATCAATTATCACTATTTTTAAAAATCAACAAACAACTGATTGTTGCAGTTTTATATCCATTAAATAAAATGTCATGGACCGTTTTTAATTATGAAAATGCGACTTTAGCCGCCCATTATCATATATATTATGAAACTGAAAGTCTATTACCTGCAATAGCTTATGGTTTTGTTGCCATATGGATATATTCTTTAAAAAAGAACTTTGAAATAAAAAGTACACTACTTGCATTGGATATTAATTGATATTATCGCACGCCACAAAACAGCTTCGTAAATTAAAGTCAATCAGCGGACTTTTTTCTTTCTACCTGGTATTTGACAATGCAAGTATTTAAATACATAAAAATTATTACCAAATGGAAAACTCGCCAATGTGCTACTTTCACACACGTTTTACTATTCTGCTTTTTGCCAAATACATACGATAAATAAATCCCTGCCAAAACGAATTTCTATTATTTCTGAAGTCTTTAAGGTTTTAACATTATTCTATTGTGGAGACACTTGGACAAGAAAAAAAACCCTGCTATGTTAGTCAAACGGTCAAGAAGCATATCCTGTCCAAAAAATAATTTACAAAACAAAACTCAAGTTATCACTTAAACATACCATACAAAAACTAGTAAACATACCAACCTGTGCAACAAGATTCATATCCAGGCGGTGGAAGATTTGCCGTTCTTGTATCGTTATGTTTGCGGCACACATCAGCAGATGGGCAAAACTTGTCTATGATTTTTGGAATAAAGATTCGTGGATCCTCAACTGCTTTAACAAATAGTAGAGTACAACATATATGAAGAAACGATGCTATAATTGTCAGAAGCATCTTCGTGGTCTGTGGTAGATAACTGAATAAGACGATCGTTCCTTTAATAGATAAATGCGCTGTGTCTACTTTTATAGTTCCCTAGTTCACTGTTATTGAGGATACACGCTACGTCATTTATCACAGCGACAGCCTGGAGATGGTTAAGCATAGGTGTTAGATAAGAAAGGTAAAATGTGAACATTATATGGTTTCCATTTTCTCGTAAACACAGTTTAAGTAACCTTTTTTCAGTTAGTTGTTTGATATGTTGGGTATTAGATATGTTTCTCGTCCTTATTTGGAACATTATGCGTTCTCATCTGGATATGCGGGGGTCTCTTAACAGGAGTCCGGATAAAAATGTATAACGTATAAATATAGAATATTTATACATGAGAGACCATATTCATCAGCTCCTAAGGAAAAATCTCAAACTCGAGTGAAAATTTTAAATGCATATCTATTTCCAATTGATTTTTAATTATACTTCAGTGAAAACATAGCATGCTTATGCATAACTACCTTTTTCATAAGCATGCAAAAATTCAATGAAGAATATTTGGTAAAAAAACAAAAGAAATCTGCATTGAAATTTTCAATAGAGTTTGAGATTTTCCTAGGAGTTTTATGAATATGGACCTATTTCTTCACATTTTGTTTTTCTGAAAAAAAGTAATTCAGCCAACTGTTATTGACTGAATGTGAATGTTGATTGTTAAAGCAGTGTAGACCAGCATGGAAAGGCCATAAATAGAGGATATAACATGAAGGCTTAAGAATTATTCAATTTATAGAATATGTCTTATGAAAGTGATAAAAATGAGGCTTGTAGAGTTAACATTGTTTTCATGTAATGAATTTTATAAATCCAACAATTTATATGCACAAATACAATATTCTGTTTTAAACATAACAACCTCGAACTGGATTGTAAATAGGTTTTCTTAATGTCACATTCTATTGAATCCAAAAAAAAAAAATGGTGACGTTACGCTAAAATGCAATTTATCACAATCATTGCAAAATATATAATGACGTTTTGTCCTGCTGGCACCATAATGAATGTAATAAAATTATTTGCAGTATTTGCAAAGCCCCTGGCTTTTTTTTAGAATACTTCCTCAACAGTTTAGTGTTACTGAGTCCAGCACATTTTCTATGGTACCAACAATTGCATGAATCACACTGTATCCACAAATCATCTTAGTGGATCATACATTTGTGGCACATTTCATTATCGTCTGTTTCCTCCGATATGACATCTGACGTTAATGTAACTGGCTACACTGATGGTCCGGGAACGGGGTCAGGTAAAGTGTCAATCACATTGCTGAAGACGATGACCCAGGTGATGGTTCACGTTCAGAAAAAAGTGACTTTGCAACACTTTCTTAACCTTTTGTTTCGAGTCAGTAGACACTTTTATCTGCTTCCTTTGAGCCATTTTCTTTTCAATTTTCCTTGCATACTTGAGATCCCTGCGAAATTGTTCTAATAATACATGCAAGTACAATTGCACCAGTTCTTGGAATACAATGTTTATTCGTGCGGATTTAAGAACAATTTCATCAAGAAATGCACTCATGTGGCCAGGGTAATCTAAATCATCAGAAATGTTATCATTAAAATATTCTATTTTTTCATCTGAAATCCGGTGTCCAACAATGTTTATGAAACTATCAAAGAGTTTGTCATCACTTGTTAATTTCGTATAGCATTCTTAATGAATATCTTTGCCATGTTTCATCAAATTGTCATTTTTCAGAAGTGCTAAACTCAATTCTGTGAGGGAAATGAAAAAAAATGAAGAGAGTGTCTGTAACATTTGTTACATTTTGTTTCCTTTCAATGTCCACTAAAGATTGAGGCTCTGTTGTAGTTTCTGTCATAAATTGTTCATCTTTTTTAAGCAAATTCAGAATGTGTATGGTTGATTTTACTTCCTGGTAGGTCTCTTGAGTTTTTGACGAGTTTTTGAATATAGTTGCCTTTCGTTTTCTTAAATGTATTTTTCTCATAATTGAATTACAACATCATATAGTATCCTGGCTCTTGATGCGTCGGTCACATATCTTCTGGACACTTTTCAACAAGTAACGTTAAGCAACAAGTGCTAGGTGGGTTTTTGAATAAAGAAGTACCTTATTGATTCCAGTATCTTGTAACAGATCACCCTATGGTCAGCGGTTAAGGACCCTTCTTGTTCAAAAAGCACAAATGTATTGATTTTATATTCCGTACCTACCCTGTAGGTGTGTACTAACTTATAAAAGTTGAGATTTTTTTTTCTGGCACACCTTTTGGCACATCACTATCACTGATACTCGAAGCAAATTTAGCCGTTGCAGGAAGCAATTTCTTAACAATCAACATCAAACACGAGTCATCAAGTCTGGAAAGTAGCTTGTTAATGTTAATGCATGTTGACGTTATTTCATTCTTTACACGAAAGCTATCTTTCAAATCTTCAAACCTGAAATCTTCTGTCAGCTCAAACTCAAGTCCATTATTCATCTGTTACTATGGAGGCTATCACTGCATCGAATTCGTCATCTATGTCTTGGTCAAAGTCGTCTTGATATTCAATCAGAGTTTCATCTACATCGCTGCTTGGTTCACTGAATGTAAATATGTTTATATTTAGTTTAAACTATACCTTATTGCTGCTCTGTTTTGCTTTCACAACTGTTGTCTAACCAGAAATCGTAAAACCTTTTTTTATGCGCCTGCTCATAAAGCAGTTATTGATAGATGCAAAGACAGGTGCTTGCTAAATGCAGGCTAAATGTAGTGCCAAAATTTCCTGTGTGATGTTTTTGTATTATTTTTAACCAGTATCAAGCAATCACTTGTCTCACATTACAACGATAAGCTGCATATTGTGCGGCTGCAAGGTTGGCAGGTTTGATAAAATTGATTCACTGCCAAATCTAAAAGTGCTGGTTGTAACTGGCTATATATCTAATATTTTAACGAAATAACAGAATTAAATTAACTTTGACTTTTCAAAAAAAAAATATTATTCTGACTAAATCGTTAGCCTGCTGTTCGCGATTATGGTGATAATTCAAACAACATACGCAGCGTCTGATATGGATCCAAGCTGTTTGACACTCAGACAAAAAATGCAGTAAATTTGAAAAAGATCGGACTATGTTTACTAATTGAAGAAGACGAATATATCAGCAGATGCCAATTTCACAGCAGGCAAAGGGTTAATTTTATTGCAGAGAAGTGAACTCGGGGACCAGAGGCCTCCATCTAAGGTGGTGTTTGATCTGGGACTTGGCATTTATGCAATGTCGACTTAAGTTGCCTATGGCGGTGAAATAGTTAAGCTATTTTGACAATCTTTATGCAAAGGAGGATCTAGCTGATTTTCAAAATGAACTGAATTCTACTGAACACCTAACTCCTGTACAATTTTGGTGAAGATTGAAAATAATATGGAGACTTTTGAAGTAACTTTAACAAATTCAAGGGCCGTATTCAAGTCATGCAAAGGCAGATGTGGCTCTTCTGTCGTAAGCTTTTGAAAGATTAGAAAAGAAATGGATCCTATATCATGCTAACAAGCTGTAAAATAGCAATTTTGACAAGCTCAATGGCCATAATCTGTCTAGTTTTATGCAACCAGTATAGATTAAAATAAGCCTGCTATGCATACAGATTTAAGAATATACTCAGTCAATGGTCACTTTGAGATGTAAAAGGTATGAGTGCACGAATATGCAGGTTTATTGGTCACATAGGGCTGAAAAATCATCTTTAGCAATTAAGTAAATGTTTGTTACAATTTATTCTAGCACCAATTTACTGGATTTAGTTCTCCTTATGAGCAGAGCGTTTTAGTTTAATTTCTATTCCAGGATACTTTCAAGACTGGAAGAGCAGTCAGCTGGAGTAGTGGAAGTCAATCTACTGTATGAAACATTAACTTTGAGTGTATAGAGTCGGGGAATTAAGAAAACCCGCCAACTCAGATTTCATTAATTTTAAAGACCATGTGGAATGCTTATTTCAAAACATAAGAGGTACCGTTTAAGAGTTGGTGATAAACATCAGACGGTTTACGAAGGTCTTGCTATAAGGCAGTTGGATGGAACAAGCCACAATTTGGAGTTCATCAAGATAACTGAACATAGGCCAAGTATGTTTGAACTGAAATTAAGTAGTACAGACAAAACAGTATTCCAATGTAACAGTGGCTGCCATTCAAATGGAAACACTGTACTTAAAGAATTAACATTTCATTGTGGAGGAACATTTGAAGTGGCCATTTCTGGTAAAAAATGTTGACTTATTTAAAAGTGTTGATACAACAAATGAGTTGAAGGCGATAGATATAAGTTCAATATTCAGTTTTGTTGAAAGAATGAAACTCTGCAATAGATTGAGGTTAAACTAGACTATTTTGGTGAGTCGGTTACATACACTGGACCCATAGAATGCTAATGGTGAACGCTATAGATCTTTAAGATCACTATATTGTTTGATACAAAATTAGTCACTTGCCGAATTTGCCAGAAAATGACGTTTAAGAATGGGAATGAAAATTCTAAAGAACTGCCCATCTTAACTCCTTTAGAAAACAACATAGAAATCCCAACTCAAATAAGAGCTGAAGATATTAAAATGATTTTCGAAAATGCTGCAAAAGAGATTATCAATATGCTATCTGAACAATCCAAAAATGTGAATCGACATCCGAATGGCTGAAGGTGGTCCAAAGATTATATTTCGTCTTGTTTGCATATATTTAACAGGAGTCCAAAATGTTATGTAATGCTCTGTGATAGCAAACTTTTAGTATTGCCATCAAAATCAGTGTTCATTTTAAATAAAAATGCCCTGAAACAGGAACCTGGATTTGACGATTCAATATTCCAGTGGATGCTAGAGAAGGCCAACAGATGTGGAATAAAAGAAAGTGACCATGTATCAACAAGACATACAGATTGAAAAAAATGGAAATGTGTTAGAACTAAGTGGATTTACAGACTTGAGCAAAGAAGGAGATCTCTGCAGCGAACTTAGAAAGGGCAGTAGGGATAAAGCCATGGGCACATATGTGTTTCAATTTCTCTTTCTTGGACTAAAAATATATAGATTTCCATTTGCCCATTTTATTACAGACACTATTCAAGCCTCGGAAATATACAGTTTATTTTGGAAATCTATCTATATATTGTACACCTTCAGATTCAAAATAGCATCTACTTGCATGGATGGGGCACAGGCAAACCGTTCATTCATGCATTTGTGTGTGAAAGATCAGAAAACATTCATTGCACCAAGTCCATGAACCACTTACCCAATAGCTTTCTTGATGGATATATCCCATGTTGTGAAAAAAATAAGAAACAACATTTTAAAAAGTGGAATTCACAAAAAAATGTACTAGACTATTAACTTTACCAAATAGATGCACCATTCACTGGGAAATGTTCATAAATTTCTATAAATGAGGCCAACAGAATGGCGTACAACTTCACAAGAAATTGTCAAATGAAAATGTGAACCTGGACTCTCAACTAAAATGAGAAATCATCTTGCAGAACATGTCTTTAATTCGGAAATGCTAAACAGTGTCAAAATTTACAAAGAAAATTTTGGAGAAAAAGGGATCTGTATTTAATGGATTAATAGAACTACTAGAACAGACATCAGAACTCATTTATATATCCAGGGACATGCGGCCTTTAACAAACAAAAGTCACTCTATATTAAATAAACTCAAGAATATTGACTTATGTTTTGCACTATGGGAAAAGGCTTATGCTGTCGTGATAACACCAGGACTTGTATGTAAACTCAGACGTTATCGAGAATGTCTTCAATCAGCAAAGATCTACGAACAATGGAGCCAACTCAAAGTCGAATGCTGTTCAGTACAAGAAAACAATAAACAGTATTATAATTGGACAAACCACGGTACCAATGAGGGAGTAAAATTAAAGTCATTAGAACATAAAGAATGTAACATAAATGGAACGCAAAGTAAGAAGAAAAATGATACACGGTAAAGTATTTTCTTTTTTTTTTCTCCTGGAAACTGTAATGTGTGATACTTAGTCTTATCGATGATATAAATCAAAAGAGTAGTTACAAGATATGGCTTGGTGGATAAAAATATATCCGTCTCTGTGTATTACTTATCAAATACAGTCGAACCTCGATAGTTAAAACTCGTTGGGAACTTCGAAATTACTTCAAAACAAACCAAAATTCGAGCTAATCAAACTTTCAAAGACTTACACATTATGCCAATATTTGGCTGACAAAGTTATGACATACCTTTTACCATGTGATTAATAAAGCAAAGTAGTCAACATTACAAGCAGCAGGACATCAGAATAACTAGATTCCTGATCTGGAGCCATACTGCTTGCAATTTGGAATTCAATATCTATCTATCGGGACTTTTATTTCAGTTCGACTAAAGGGAAACTTAAACAAAAGAGTTTGAGATATCGAGGTTCTACTGTACTTGTTTAATTTCTTGGTGTCTAGTCCAACTGAAGGTGGTGGGGGGGGACGCATGAACATTTTCAGACCCACACCAGATGCCTTATTTGAAACATGGCAAATTGTCTACATATGGGCTGTTGGCACAGCCTGGAGGCCCTTTTTCTCAGGGACCACGCCTTTCAATTTAAATGTGAGTTAATGTCCTTTGAGCATTCACACAAGCTCGCCTCTCTTTCACAATGGAACCCTCTTCAGCATGTGCTTCTTCACCAGGTGCATGTTGCATATCCTCCAACCTCAGAGTCTGTGTTGCTTGATCATCAGCATTACTATGTGTGCATATGTTACTACACTCAGGGTGGGTAAGAGAATGTGTTATAACGTATGGTATGATGTATGAGGGAGAATTGGACTAGCGGCTGAAAATAACTAATTATAAAAGGTTTATGCTTTTTTATACTCGTTAAAAGTTTAATTTTGTCTCATGTCCCTACCTGAACCTGTAAAGAGAGTCAGTACAATGTACTCATATTCAAATTTAAAAGACTTACCTGTAAATTTCACTTTGGGAACATGGATTATCTGGTCCAGATTGTCAAACATAGATTCAACCGATCTGCAAAGACTGTGTATTTTTCCACGACGGCCGTTATACAATTCATCGGACAGATTCTGAAGGAGGATGCCAGGACATCGAACTTTCAGCCAATGTGCTTTTGGAGCAGCAACAGATTGTAGATGACAAGCTTCTCCTTGGGCAGCGGCATTGTACTCGTACACCGGTCCCGGAAATTTCAGAATCATACTTCTGTTGTAATCATCAGCAAACTCATGGATGAAGCCGGCTTAAACGTTTTAAAAAATTAGTGTTCTGTTCACTGACGATCCCTTCAAACACCTCCTTAACTGCCACTGTCAATGAGTCTTCACCCATCCTAAAATTGTCCTCTAAAGTCAAGCGATGCCAAATAGCTCATCTAATATACATATACTTGTCATGGAGTGTAAAAGAGAAATAATAGTTCAGTAATCTGCAAAGTGTTTAACTCGTAGGTTTACGAAACTATTTCTTTATAAAATGCTTCTTTAATAAATATGGCAAAATTTCGCAAGTGTTTCCTTATTATTTCCACCTCATAGCATTCTATAAACAGATTGATTATTGTAATAGAAAGAGCTCAAATATTTGTTCGTTATATCGCTGTAACAAGGCCAAATGCAATAAAATGATAAATGTAGTCTATATCATGTAAATTACAAAATACCCAACATCTCTCACGTCTAGGTATTCGGTTGACACCAAAACGGCCTGCGTGTATTCTTACAAAGTATGTAGAAAGTGATACAAAATCTAATGTTTGAAGGTACATTAGCAAGGTATTGATCATACTCAAAGTTTATCTTAAAATGTTTGTATTATTTTAAACATGAATTTCTTTGAAGCGCCCCGTGTCAATCTTGAACAAGGCTTTCTATTACACGTTTTAAAACGATATTTAACTTTTTTTGCTGAATCCAAATCCGAATTGATAAAACCTCTGGAAAACCATACTCGTTTAGTAATTTCGTAATGCGCGACACCCAGTTTCTATGTCCCAAATTACAATCTTTCAGGGCTAAGTATTATTTCTATTGAAGATAATATTATCAGATTTTATCATTTTACACCAATATTCAATAAGCTAATAATTCGAGCTAAAACATCATAATACTTCTGTTGTACTTGCGTTTAACGGGACTATAAAATACACGTAAACACCATTTCAACTGATTCTTTCTAGGTCCTTTGAAACTGTAAAACCCCATATTTCCGAAAAATAACTTAGTATTAAGCCGTCAAATGCATCAAAAGAATTGTGTTCACAATCAGTTACAATGTACTCCTGATGTATCAATGCACTGGGTTTGCTTTGAATAAATTTAGCATTATACAGTGGCTGTCCTGCTCGAAAGCAATGATTTACTACTATAAGAATGCAATGTCAAAACCATGTTCAAATCGAACACGTGATAATTTGAATTCATGCACGACCAACTGATTAAAGAGTGTAAATGCAGCAATTATAACTATAGTACTTAGGGAAAGAATAAGCTGAATAAATAGGAAAACGATATATACATGTAGCAGCTACTATTCATCAATTTGAGTGATCAAAACATTGCAATTCATTAGTGCTTATTTATCACAACATTGCTCTTATTGACAACTTCATTGTTTATAGTCAAGTTGTCCTTGTTTGTTGAAAACATTGCAATTATGGTTAGGTTTAGGTTAACATGTGTTTAAAATTTCTTGACGTTGGTTGACTTGGGCAGTTATGCTTTTAGTTTATTAGCAGGCATGCCGGGTCCAATAATGCGTGTGAACGTTTTTAAAATATTTTAGTTTCTGTTTTCATTTTCTAAATATGCCTAAACAATATCGTAGAAGTAATATTATGTTAATGTCATCTTGTTTCGAAAATAAAAAGATAAAAAATATAAAGCATTATTGAATCCCTATATAGCACATACTACTGTTGCAGACATCGCTGTTGTGTTTAACTGGTTCACAACGTATGAAACAGCTTCATTTAAGGTTTAAGTTATATATGTGAATAAAGCCTCTCTGTTCTTTATAACTTATCTATTTTTCAAGCTTAACAGACGTTTTAAGCTACCTGTCTGTCAGCATTTCCTTTATAATATGAACAAACATGTCAAGCTCTTAAAATCAAAAGGTTTTGACATTTTGAATTAAGTATGAATCGACTCCGAGTTATAATGTTCAGGGAGATTAATTTCCATTTTTATCTTTTACCATTAGATAGCCAATTACTACGGTGACACAGAGGTGACATGTGTATGTTTTTATTTATCTCGTGCGCACGACTTACTAAGTCGTGCGCACGACATACTAAAGGACTGTTTAATGGACGGTTTTGCTATTACCTTGTACTTGTAATAGGAATGACTTACGGCAAATAAGCAGATGTGCACAATGCACAATGCGTTTGTAAGA
>JAULCC010562803.1:0-10582 GCA_032358795.1 Nuttallia obscurata
TATAGGATACAAGCTTTAACACCAAATACAGTATAGAATACAGGCTATCAAACTGAATGCAGTATGGAATAGTATGGGCACAGTATGGACCACAAGCTTGTTAGTTGAATACATTATAGGATACAAGCTTTAACACCAAATACTGTATAGAATACAGGCTATCAAACTGAATGCAGTATGGAATAGTATGGGCACAGTATGGACCACAAACTTTAAAGCTGACAAAAAGTATGGGATACATGCTTTCAAACTGAAATCAGAATGGGTTATTAGCTTTAAAACTGAGTAAAGAATGGGATATAAGCTTTAAAACTGAAAACAGAATGGGATAGAAGCTTTAAAGCTTAGTACAGAATGGGAAACACCCAGTCGGATTTGGACTAAAATCTTGTCGATGATGATCCGGGTCTGTTGAACATGGATTCATACAGATGCTCTGACATCTTAAGAGAGATTGGTCAAAATGAATCTCCTGATAAATGTAACCAATGAAATACAAGACATATTGAGCAGAAGAAAGACTTTGTACTCAATATTGTTTTAATCTTTTCGAAACAAGATATTTGTCTTTCCACTTATTTGAATGGATATGACATCACTGTTAGATGTGAACACGTTCTGGGTAAGTTAGCAAATAGTGATTTGATTAAACCTTTCGCCGCCATAGTCGACTCGACGATATTTTTTGCAAACAGCTTGAATCCAGATGAAACGCCGAGTCACATATTGTTTGACATCCTGATTCTTTCCTGAACGAAAACATTCACTTTGAACATTGAGATAGATGACCTTTATGCAGACGAAAACTACTTGGCACCGAAAGGATTAATATATCATTCTGTGTCATAAGCAAATATTTAAGAAGAAATTCACTGGTCAGTTTTGTTATCCCCATTTGTTTAGGTGTTCATCTTCGAGAAAACCATATCTATGAGACCATTTTGTCATTATCGCTGAGCAATATGACGCAATTTCCGGACAATCCTAGTTTAAGATGAATACAAAATTTGTAATACGAATATTTCGAATTGGTTTTAGCTGTTGATTTCCGATACATGTACTAGACTCCTGACTGTCTCCGTGTTCACAAAGCGTTTTTCGGTCTCAAATGAGTTTGAGATTAAAATTGTTTTCTGCAATAGTCTTCCAGTTTTTATCCAAACATCTTTATAAGATTATTATAATTCTTATTGAGAATGAAAATCAATATAAGGTACTCATTGCCAGCTCTCAATGTTCACTTTAAAAATATGTATATAGACAATATATAAACTCAAATAAGACCGAAAATGCTTTGTGAACATGGGGCTAGATCCTTGGCTTATATTTGAACAACGGCCATCGTAACTGTACCGCCGTATAACATTGCCTCTAAAACACGATTACGTTCAGAAGTTATATTAAAGATAATAGCTTTTTAAGACTCGTTCACCGAGAGACTCTGATAGGAGGCTAGCAATAATGACTGTCGTGCAGTTTACTGTGTAAAACGAACCGGAGTGGTTTAGGTACATAATCGACTAATTAGTCAGTTCTATACAGAGATCTAATGGGAATGCCAAAATCGTCTGTATTTGACTTTCTCAAACAGACAATGACTGCGCTCCCACGATCCTCTCATCCAGTTAATTGAAGGAAAATAATCTCTTGGCGAATAATACATCCTAATTTTCTTATACGCTAAGGTAGGTCTATTCATACTTTATTTAGTAAATTCAGGAAAACTACGAAAACAGTCTTATGGCGAATAAAACAAATTGACATAATCAATAAAACAAATAAATATATCAATGCGTATATCTATGATAAAATGCTAAAAGGAGTTCTACAAATGAAGGCGCATTTGTAGCTGTAGTTAAAAGAATGGTAGACCATTAAAGAAATAGTAGTATTAATAGAAAAGTAGCTCTAGATTTGTTATTTATAATAGGCAATAATAATTGAAGAAGAAGCAGTATAAGTATTAGGACAGAGAGGTAGAAATAGTTTGTTTGTTTGTGTTGGAAATTAACGTCGCTTCAGTCATATCGCGACGTCCTTCTCATAACAGGTGGAGGAAGATCCCGGGGGACCTCGGTACACTATTTCAGGCACAGAGTGCACCCGGGTAGAACCACCGACCCACCGTAAGCCAGCTGAAAGGCTTCCTCACATGAAAAGTCCGAAGTGCCCAGACAAGGATTCGAACCCACAGCGGTGAAAGGCTGAGAGATTGGAAGTCAATGACTATAACCACTCGGCCACGGAGGCCCCTTAGGTAGAAATAGTAAAGACAATGGTAGAAGACGTAGAAATGGCAGTATTTGTTTTGGTAGTAAGAAGTAATAGTAGTGGTTATTTTGCAGTAGCACCATTGTTTTTGTAGTAGTAAAGTGGTATAATTTGTTTTAGTAGTAGAAGAAGAAATTTTAGAAGTAGTGGTTTAAGTAGTAGTTGTAGTTGTTGTAGTATTCCTATATTTTTATATGCTTAGGTAGTAGTCGGTTGATGTTTTATAAGTAATATTTGTAATTGTTATTATCTAAATAGCACTAGGAGTTTTAATAGTAGTTTTAGTAGACGAGGTTGGTTCTGTAGTAGACGTTTTAGTTGCTATATCAGTTGCACTTAAAGTAGCTATAGTGTAAGTAGTAGGAAAACCTGTTAAACTAGTTAAACTAGTAGCAGTAGAAGGTTTTTATCATAAGAGTAATAGTTTAAAGTGGTAACAATAGTAATTGTAGTGGAAGTGATACTATAAGTATTAATCGTTGATGTCGCAGAGACAGTTATATTAGTAATATCTGGTTTAGTAAAAGTTGCTTGGGGACCTCTGTGGCCGAGTGGTTATAGTCGTTGACTTGTAATTTCTCAGCCCCTCACCGCACTGGGTTCGAATCCCAGTATGAGCACTTCGGAATTTTCAAGTGAGGAAGCCTTTCAGCTGGCTTGCGGTAGTTCTGTGGTTCTACCCGGGTGTACTCCATGCTTGAAATAGTGTACAGAGGTCCCCCGGTGTCTTCCTCCACCTGTAATGAGCTGCACGTCACGATATGACTGAAATACTATAAAGCGATGTTAAATTCCGAATAAACAAATAATAGACCATATACACAAATTGCTTAATATGTATCTAAAGTATTATGAGTAGTAGCAGTATTATAAGTAGAACTAGTAGTTTTATGTAGCAGAAGGCTTACAGTTTTTTCTTCAGGGAAATGTTTTTTATTTTGTTTATCTATTTATTCATTCATTTTTTCCTTCATATATTCATTTCTTTGCCTATCATTGATTGATTAATTATTTAATTCATTTATTGTTTATTGTTTTTATTTATCTATCTATCTATCTATCTATCTATCTATCTATCTATCTATCTATCTATCTATCTATCTATCTATCTATCTATTAATTTATTGATTGATTGATTGATATATTTATTCATTCATTCATTCATTCATTCATGTTTTATTAGTTAATTAATTTATTTATTCATTTATTTTTTCATGTATTTATTTATTTATTTCTCATTCTTGCATTCACCCATCATTCATTTATTCATTTGTTTATTCATTCATTTATTCACTTTTGTTTGTTTATTTATATATTTTTTATCTTAATATTTCGTTATATTTGCGATAAACAACAACGTTCACTATTCTCCCGTGATGTGTTTTTCTTGCTAAACAAACAAAAACGTCCAACGTGCTTGGAGAAAGAACTGTCTGAGTCATTACCAATTCAAATGATATCCTTAAGGATAAAAAACATCTGTTTTCCAATACATATAAGACACATCGCATTATCTTTAGCAAATAGATCTAGAGATTGTCTCGAGTCAGATAGGGACATACAACTATTTGACCGCTGCAAGTCATGTTTATTTAAAGACGTATTTTCCCGGTCTCGTATTCAGAGCCACATTTGCATTTAGATATGGTATCCACATACCTAGGACAGGCACAGCAAACTATGTAATGTCTAAATTCCAATGTGAGGTCCATCGTCTGTACTTTTCGTAGGGGTATGTGATGTAGGTTACATATTTGGTGATAAAATATTCCAATAATTATTTCCCGGTTTCGATAATTTGATCGGAATTTTCGTTTGACGTGAATCGGATCGCGAGTGAAATATTTTCGAAAAGGCATTACCATTTAATGTGCGGATCAAAGACAGCATCGTAGCGCTTTTTGATTTTCAGTGTTGTATTACATAGACCATACACAATTCATTCCGAACTTGATACATGGAGATTCCCATAATAAACAGCACCTTTTTTAAAAGTAGCTAACAGTTGAGATGCTAGTGTATGGTATTTTTAAAGAAAGCAAAAAGGAAGCAGAGTAACCTGTACCAAATTTACAATAGATACTGAACTTTGGTCAAAAATAAAAGAGTACAAATCCATCACCACCATAGGAAAGGTTTACTTTTTCTTTTCCACTCAAACAAAATGTTGGAATTCTAAAACCGGTGTTTGTGTAACAATCGTCAAACATGAAAGGGTAATATGTATATAAATAATAATTGGTGCATAATATTGCCATACAAACTATGTTTTATGCATTTCATTCTCAGGTGGGTAAGAATTGATATAAAATGATTAAGATATTACAAGTATTACTGTTCTTAATTGCAACACTTGACAAAGAAATTATTTTTCTCAGAGATGAAAGTAAATATGGTTTATTTCTTCAAGATCACAACGTGTTTTATTTTAATTGTACAAAAGAATTATTACAAACAGATTTGGAACTACATCAGTGTTTGTTTCTTACAGGAGGTATGATGTCAACGATGGCACAGGAGGAAATGTCGATTGATGGCACAGGTGCCAATAAAGTCAATAATCAGGAACAACACGACGATCCTCATGGCAGCAGCCAGAAAAGGAGAATATTTGGAAATGTGTTGTTTTCTGGGTTCAAGTTAGGAAAAAAGTCACCCGAAGACAGCAGCGTTGAGGTATACCAGGATTCGGACATCAAGCCAGAAGATAAGAAATGGAAGTTTGGAAGTGTTCTAGGACATGGATTTAAATCTGGAAAAAGGGTCCATGGGGCAGATATTAGCCGAAGAGAGTTTGTACCATATAAGCGAGAAGAATATGATAGCGTTGACAGAGACATTGAAGAAGTTGACTTAGATGGTCCTGTTGACGATAAACGCTGGGCTGGAGATGTCTTCGGTGGAGGATTATCATACAATAATCGTCGGATAAAAAGAGATCTAAAGGACAAAGGGTCATTTCATTATTTTGGCCCGGACACCTTCATAGGTCGACAATATCACGGTGATTCGGAGAGCATGTATGGCGACGAACCCATGTATGCCGATGAACAGGAGAAATCCTATTACGATCATGATGATTATCGTTTTGACATGTTTAGTCCCGATGAATATGACGAGGCCAAAAATGAAGAGTTTGATAGCGAAAATGTCGATTTTGAACCCGATATTCAAAGGGCGAAGAAATACATAGAAAGCTCCCCCGGATACAGATTTAATTTTGGAAAGCGGCAAGATGAACCTATGGAATATGATAATCCAAGGGAAAGTTATTTTGATGCCGATGATGACGAAGATCGGTTTGGTTTTGATAAACGTCGGATTGGCTTCGTATTAGGTCGAGGATTTGCATTTGGTAAAAGAAGTCGTTTTGATGCGCAACGGAAACGGCCTTTTGGGCATATCCTTGGCCATGGTCTATCTTCTGGAAAAAGGACCTATGAGGATTCATTCGACAGACGCGGTAGTCGCGACAGGAAAGGTCCCTATCAGATACCAGAGTTTGATGACGATATGGAGATGAATAAAAGATATGGGTGGGTTCTCGGCAGGGGTTTCATGATGGGCAAACGAGGTAGCAAGCGGTTTGGGTGGATCTTAGGGAGAGGACTGAAGTTTGGAAAACGTGGTCACGAAGAAGGTTTACAAAATTCGGAGCCGGAACCTGGCTATTACTTTGTTGATGAAAACGGCCATATAGAAGAACTAGATAGATCTTCAATAAATTCGAAACGATTTGGGCACGTCCTTGGATCTGGATTCACACTAGGCAAAAAGAGTTCTCCAAATCATTTGAGATTCAACTCAGAGTTTATGCCGGAAAAGAGAGGATGGGGTTTTATGCTTGGGCGAGGTTTTAGATTAGGAAAACGATGACTGTAAAATTCTATGCTTGTTTGAATAATAGCAATGTGATTTGATTGCTGATTGAAGTGTTCTGGATTTGTGAATATACATGGAACTATCATTTTTTGCAAATATGAACAGGGCATTTATTTTTTTAAGAAATACGGCATTGACTAACAACAACAAATAAATGAAAAAGAGTCTTTTTTACAGAAACTGTTTTATTTAATTTCTTTTTTAAAGAATGAATTCAGTGCAATAAACCACAAAACGTTTTAACTTTTAAACAGTATCCAGGAAAAAAACTTTTATACAAATTTAAGGGAGAGAGAAAGGGGGAGAGGGAAACAAACAGAAAAAGACAAGGAAGAAATAAGTATGTTTTACCGAATTTTCGAAAAAGAGAGAGAGGTAGTAAGACTGTTTTATATATGTGACAATTTATTAAAAGTTTAAAGTACTTTGAATTTGAATGTTGTTTGTTTGAATATTCCTACATTGGCCGAAAATGAAATCTTTGAATAAGAAATAACATAGGGCAAAACACGAGTTCTACTGAACACCCTTCTAGTTTGTTTTTTGGAGTTATAAGTATATGTATCTCAGAAAAGTGCACATATTGCTCGAGTTATGTATACCAGTTAGTGGTCGCATTTTCATGGAGCGATGGAAGACAAAATAATTTAAGATAGATAAATAAACAAACTATCTGGTTACAAATTTAACTTTTGAATTATTCTCATGAATGTCGGAGAGTTTATTTAAACTAATAGTCTAGGTTTCTCAACAGTCAAGATAGCGAGGCAGGAAGAAACTGACAACTTTGCTGAAACAGTATGTCACTATTTATTTTCTCTTGTGTTGTTATTTTATCGTAAGATCGATAAAACAAATGTTCAAAATAAACCACTTAATCCACCTCAGCCGTATTTAATAAGTGTTCGGAAATGCATTTTTATATAAACATTTGGCATGTATACAATGTATTTGATCAGTTTAAGATAAACAAATTTGTATTTGCATATGCCAAGCTACGCACCTGTGCAGCAACCGTCGATAGGAATATTGCGTTTTAAAACAGCGATGTTCCTATGTTTCCCATGACTCTCAGTCATCTCATTGCATGTGACTGACTGCTTTCTTACATAAAATCACTGTTAGACAGAGGTGACCGAGGTCTTACACTGCACAGGTTTGCAATTAAAACCTCAGAATTTCAAATGGTAAAATCCATAGCTGATTTATTATGGATTAGGTTGGACCAAACAGGCCTTCAAGGACGTCTACATGTGGTGTCACTCCGCCATCATAGGCTTGAAAAGTCACCATTGGATTTAGCTGTGTCAATGCGGCTTGCAAACGCAAATAAAGAAATAAACACACCATGATCAAGGATAAACCCACATATATGTTCAGGCCTTACAAATTTCCTACAATATCATGAAACTTGAAAAAAATGAATTTTTTAAGTTGATTAAATGCCTAATTCTATAACAATATTCAATGGCATTGTACATAGACAAATGATAACACTAACTAAAAATGTAAAAATGTCATTTGCAATATAATGCTAAAATGAACTATTCCATATCACACAGAGTTGGCATTTAATAGAATATTTGTACTAGATAAAATTAATTAAAATGAAAAAGCTATTAAAATGTCATGTTATACACTACTAACATGAATTATTCAATATTTTTCAATGGCATTTGAATTTGAAATATAATGCTAAAATGAATTATTACTGATCTAAAACTATGGTTTTAGCTGTCGACTTTTATAAATTTGGCGCCCAGTTCTTGTATACTTTCAGCCTCTTCTATACTGATTTATCCATTCGGTTTAGTCATTTTAATTTGAAATATAAAATAATTCGATTTCTATAATTGGAACTACATAATATCAAACCCCTAATGTGTGGTACTATACTACTCCCTATATTAGATTCGAACATAGTTTTATCTGAAATTCAATCCTACAATCCTATAGGTAATATCCACTTATTCTGGTTTTTCGCTTTGCAGCTAATGTTTGCAGTCTCTCAACCGACTGTCTTATCTGAAATAACCGTGAAATAACCGTCGTGCGAGAATATAATTGGCATGAGTGAAACAAGAACGAGAAGTGCTGTATACAAACTTTAGATGCAAAGGGCAAAACTAGACGACATTATAATTGCTGTTGTAACTGCAACTTTACAACATCAATGCCAGAGATATTTCTTGCAACATGTAGACTTTTCAGGTCTACCTAACAGTCATGTGCGTTAACTTGCTAAACCAATTGAATTTGGTATCAAAACTGTTTAGGCCGTTTTGTTGTTATTATTACTTGTTAAGTCTGCAATAGAATCTTACATGTTCGTAGGTCGACATAAGGCGTCCACAATCAAAGCAAATACTATTATGTAATTATCACTGGGGAAACTATCAATATAAAAAATACAACATTGGATAGTAAAAGAATAAATGATATTAGACGCCGGTGGAGTTATTCTAATTACTTTTCATTTCCCATCACTCGCTTTCGCAGAAATATTTGTTGTTTTTACTGCAGATCAAGTTAACTGCTTTGTCGCCAATGTTGGCTTGAACGTGTCTATAGTTCAATTCTGGTTATTTTCGCCGTCAAAATCGTATTGCATTTCTTAGAACCGTCTGTATAATCTGACAAAGTAATTATCATCAGACGATAACGTGAGATCTTATACAGTCTGATAAAAAATAATTATAATATACCACATTTATATAGCACTCTTTTCATCTTTGAAATACTTTCGAGGGGGCTTCACATGACAAAAAAATTCCAAGTGGCAAATCTCTTGGAATAATACTGTACATAACAAACTACTACTAACCAGTTTTAGTTGACTCACATTTATCATATAGATCCGTGCGCAAGGAGGAAGTTGTACTTGCTCGTTGTCGAATTGGTCATACACACGTTACACACTCATATCTTCTTAAGCAAGAAGAACAACCAGAATGCGTGTTTTGTATGAAACCTTTCACTGTTAAACATTTTCTTATTGACTTATTGACTGTGTAGAGCTGGCATTAGTTAGACAAAAATATTTTAATGCCGTCTCATTGTTTGAGCTTTTTAACTCAGTTTATTACGAAAATATCGTGTCGTTTTTAAAAGAGGTTCGTTTATATCAAAAAATCTAATTTTTAGAATTTTAATTATACATTTGACCAAATACAAGTTATACTGTCTCGTTGACCGAGTACCATATTTATATATCTGTTACATCTTTCCTTTTTATAATTATGTAATGTATCAATAATGTTATTTAGCCATTTAGACTGGATCGGCGCTATATGACCTATTAAGTGTCGCGGTGCCGTTAAACCCAACTCAATCAATCAATCAATTACATGATTACCCCCGATCATCAGGCAGAATGTTGGCTGTTAACGAATGGCGCAAATTGCAGTCACGACACATTGGCTTACATCTTCACAGGTATCCATTTCTACACCTAGGCGGAAAGCAACACACGTGGAATTGACTTTCTGCCCAGAAAAATTCGATGGACTGGACTTGATTTCACTCAAAGTCCTGAGGACTGTGTCTTACCACAGTCTGATCGAAAAGAACAAACTTGCGGTTCACTTTTTGTTTACATAATCAAAGTCCTGACGGTACTGATGTTGTTCGGTACGTGATTAACCTGGAAAAGTGCCCGTTTCATAGTAGTTGGCAAATGAGACGAATGAGTACATTTGCACTTATAGCTAAATCCGCTGAAATTATTTCTGAATAAAGGTGTTTTTATTACGTGTAAATATGAACATTATTTAATATAACATATGTGAAATAATCTCAATGAGTGATTTCATTGTACGAAAAAGGTTTATTTTATCCAATATTGAATGAAAGGTTTTTAAAAGCTGAAATAAGCTTATATTGAGTGCTGAATAAATTGATTATGGGTTCGCGTGATCTGCTGATGTAAACGTATAAAACTGATTGTTTTCGTTAGTGATAACGTTACCATATCTTGTGTTTTAGTTTAAATTTTGTCTAAAAAAGTCTGACTGAAGATCCTTATTTGTTTCTAAATTGAATATTCTGAAAGAACATTAATGCCTTAATGTGAAAGCAGCTTCCGTGATATGATCAAATGTTTTCTTTCGGTATTACAGAACAAAACATTGTGAACTGTCAATATCACAAAGGCTTAGCAAGCAGTTTTCGTATTTATGTTGTTAAAGTTGAATTATAATTCTTTCAATAATGTTTCACGTATATCAAGGATAATCTGCATGTAACAGTGTTCCATGCACTTGTTACAACTTGTAATCAGCATCTCTGAAAGTTACGAAAAACTGTCCCACTTGGCAAAGAGCGGAACATAAGACAACTATTGGTACATAAGTGGTGAGTGAGTGAGTGAAATGGGGTTTTACGGCAGGTCAGCACACAAAGGCTATATTGCGCCGAAGTATGTATGTGG
>JAULCC010563025.1:6288-17969 GCA_032358795.1 Nuttallia obscurata
ATATATCTACATATAATGCCATTTAACAGGAAGGGTTTGCAAAATACATGCGTCTACATAACGGGTGAAGAATAACTTTTAGTGCAATCTTTAGATGTTTAGACAAGTTGGCTAACTGAACTGAACTATATCCAGACAATACTATCAGTTTTATCGTATTTGTTTTGCTTTCCGCACAGGCCACCTTCAGTGGCATCAAATGTTTCAACTAAATTACTGATCATAATCTTTATCCCCCTAGCCAAAATATAATTGAAACAATACGTTAATTGTTTTAAGTACACAATTAGGTATGAAGCGTTTTGTGGAAACCCATGCCATGCCGATGAATAATAAAACCGAAAATAGGATCAAAACTACTTAACAACAAATTTGGCACTTAACATATAAATGAACAACAGTTTATGAGATATCTATTTTGAAGCTTGTGTTATATTTCAAAGACAAAACAGTCTTTTTATAACATGTACCAGCATTGTAGTGCGTCATCGGAACTGATAGCTGTAATTTTTGAGGTACACTTATGTTACCTGGATGTAAACAGTATACACTAACGATTATCACTGACTGGACTGGTTCAAAACCGTTATAAACTTTTATAAGACGATTACAATTGTATGATATTTCATAGGTCAGATTAACTGAAAATCAAAATCAGTTTTTAGCTTATCACGATTCATTACTGATATACATGTAAGTCAGTATTTGAAATAAAAACAAAACATAATACATGCCTGAACTGTTAATTTTATATAGTGTTTATATTATACTCTAACTTTCATTCTGCTAAACTACACGTTTAAAAAAGCATTTAGTACTCATACCAGCCTGGGAGAAAATAAGAAACAATAAAAGCAAAATTCAAACAGGCTCAGTCGATAGTTTCAAAGACTGGTCTTATCTTGGATCTTTTCAAAAACGGTTCACTAGGTTTTCTGTTTGTTTTATAACTTAATTTTAAATTCTACAAAGAACAGTACGTGATTTACTGTTAGCTTTGGTCGTAAAATTTGTGCAGATAACATGTGATTAGCCTTTAATGAGAAAGCTTCCGCTGAATTTGAGAAATAAAATTTCTATAAATTTGGATTCGCCCAAAATTGCCCTTTTTATGGATGGTTTGAAAATAGACGGTTTCTGAAGGAATGTTTTGGAAACATTTACAACCAGAAAATTATTCGCAGCACGTTGAATCTATCATTAGACCTTGGTAATGTCTGTATCAGTCGCAAATTAAAAAAAGGTCTTATGCATTTAAGGCTATAACGACGTCCCGTGATGCTGTTTAAGTGTGCCTATTAACCCAAAACTCTAGAGAATTGCATGCATATTAAATATTATGATCAATAAAGTGAAAGAGCGAGAGAAATTTCGTCATTATATTGCTTTTGCAAAACAAAGGTATTGGCCTTCTGAGTTCAATTAACCGAAGCTGTAGAATTGCAAACGTTAAACACCAACCCCTTTTATTGGGCAAGAATGCAATTAGTTCTGTCCTTGATCTTGACCCTCTCACAATGAAGTTTATGTCATAAAAGGCCATGTCTTTAGTCAAACTGAATTCCGAAAGTGTCATTCTAATGTAATTTAAATACGAAGGAAAACACTGGTATCACCATAAAATAGTTTATCACATTATTTCCGGTATGTGAGTGATATAACAAGACTTTCATAATTTATCACTCGTTTTATATCATGACCTAATGTAGTCATACGCGTGACGTACATTGATATGCAGTGACGTACATAGCTAGACAGTGACGTCATAAGTCATAGCTATTTCCCAGAATTGATCTAATTTGAAGAAAATTCCTCATTTAACATTGATCCTGGTGTAGGTTATCAAATCAGTAAAATGGTGATCAAGAAAGCCTCTTATTTCTTTGAATAAGTTGTTTCAAATTAAGTAATTGGAAGTGTATTGCAACTGCTTTTACTACTGATTTAGATAATGGTACTTCTGCTTTAAACACTTGTTTCTAGAGTTAAGTTATCAATAGAATCTTACATCCATGGTTATGGTACTCTTTGTTAGAAACTGTACAAAACTCAGAAAGCTCCGTTGTGTACAGTGTCTGACAACTCGTTTTATTTTCAATATACCATGACAACTCGTGTGAGATCCTCTATGTATGCCATATTATAAAAACGGTTCGTAACTCAATCATTATAATTATGATATTATGTAGTAACGACGTCTCCTCGTTATAATATTTCTGTCAGTAATATCGTAAATAGATAGGTAATGGAAAAAAGGTCATCTGTACAGGCATGTCTGGATGCATATCTTGCCGCTTAATGTTCCCCGGCATATATACAGTATTTGCTGTACGGATAAATGTTAGAAAACATGTTTATGTGTCGACATTGAAAATACCAGGAACACTTATATGCAGAGATGAAGTTAAAAGCATTGCACACGAATGGGCAATAGTTTTTCACTTGCTTTGAACTAAAACAGGCACGGATATTCATTTAGTTTCTGTTAGTACTAGAACAGAACCCGCGCAAATGCGGAAACTTCTCATGACATAGCAAGCAGGTAGGCTTGCGAATGACAAAATTCGAATAACTCTGAAATGACAGATTGTTATATGACTCTACTGTACATCTCTTGCATAAATAGCATGTCTGACCAATCTTAACTAAAGGTCGAAATCGTTCGTTCATCATTAAAAAATTAAGTAGAAAAAGCTTTGAAATAAACTGAAACTCTGGAGTATCACATGTCTATGAAAGGAGTCGCTCGCTGTTCGACTATAGTGGCGTGAAGCTTGTGTGAAACTACTAAAAGGAGATAAGCTTGAAAATAGAGAGAAATATCTTCATACTTTGAGTATGACGGAATTTTTTAATCAGTATTGTATATAGTAATTCTACTCCACCTATATAAGGAGCATCATAATAAATATTCCAATGTACCGTTGTATGTTATAAGCTGTTGTTGTTCCACGTGTTGATTTAAAAAGTATATACACATCAAAATGTTCCCATATAGATTTATACCCGGAAATCTTACTTACAAGCGAAAAGTGTAACCAAATGAGCTATTTCGCCTACAGATATTTCAGGAAGATTTGTACAGAAAAATACCAAGACCTTACAATAACTACAATCCCGAATTGACATCTAGTGTAAACCGTACCTCGACATCGGTAAATTATCAAAATGCATATTTTATTTACCTGTCAAATTAACCGTCCTCGGTCTCAACAGTCTCTTTGTCTAATACATTAGATACTTTCTACACCTCAAAAGTGAAATTCGGAAAAGATTGGCGTGGTAATCTGTAATATCAGTGACAGTTTTCCATGAAGTATTAGCTTTAGGTTCACTGAAACAAATGTATGGATAACTTACTTATATGTGAAGGAAGAGTTTTCTAAAAACAAGTATCCTTTTTCCAGAAATCAGGACAGTAACAAAATATCAATAAGTAAACTATGATATTATCAAGAAGATAAATGCTGATATAAGTCATTTTAAATTTTATTCGGCTTATTCTTTCTTATATAGTATATTAGCATGATGGTTAGAATTTATAATGGATTACAGACATGGACGATGGTGTAAAGGTCCATCAGCATTATCTTCCGGTTCTAGAATGACATTATTTTAACAAAGTTTAATTTATGTTGTTTATGAAATTAATGGAAAGGAAATACAGGTATGTAAGAATTGGTAAAACAGACTTTACGAACAACGACTGAAGAATACAATGTTCGACAAAGGAACACTGCGAAGTGTTATATATTATACAAACTACATTTTGAATGTATCATCAGTGTATTGCAAGATTATGCAAATTTCAAAAACCTTTCTGTCATTATATTAAATAAGAGGATGTTTAAAATAGGAAAGAAATCTCTATCTATGTCTCACTCTCTATATCTCTTTCGCATATATGACATGTTGTCGACGATTGTGAGGACAAGGCCTAGTAAAATGTTTCAGACATGACAGTGACTAACTCCAGCAACTCATCTATTATGTTTACTCTCTGTTATTGCGACGGTTTTATTTTGTATTCAACCTTATCAATGCCCACTTTACACTTCTCGGATTCCCAGCCTAAAGTAAACACCCTATAATTAATTGGCTATAATTGGTGTTCAAGATCATAGATCGTGTTCAATTGTACAAATACCGATATTTCCGCTCCAAATGAACCAGCTGCTAGTTTCCCCAGGCCATTCTTCTTTAGATTCTATAAAAAAAAGTTTTACCAGTTAAACCGAACTTGACATGCGCAAAAGGTATTTTAGGGTCTGCAAATAAAGAGAAATTTGCCAACGGCGAGTCCTGCTGCGAAGGTTATTTGTTAACTTGTGCAATTTGCAAAGTGAGAAATGGTACCTGCCCACCTTGTTCTCGTGTTCTTGCTGGTATCGTAAACTAAAGAAAATTTAAAGTGTATCTATACAATATATTAATACAAATGACGTACATTTTGACATAATCAATCGAAGCTGTTATTCAGAGTTGAAAGTAATGTTTAGTATGAACGTTATATCTTCTATTATTTTTACATCTCAATATCTTAAATAGATTAATAATTGTTTTTCTCTATGAATTAAAGAATTAATTTTGGAATAATGGCACAGGTCTTTCAAAGACGTCCGTTTCCAACTTATAAAGATATAAAATACATCGAAGGAGATAGTTCTGTTTTGTTATGATGGTTAAATTATAAAACAGTCAGTACTTGATTTAAAAGCTGAACAAAGAAATGCCATTTTTGAACTTTGATAATGCAATTATCTGAAAAAACCAATTTACACTATTGCAATTATAGGTAACGTGTGATAGAAATGATGGTGATATCGAAATAAAGCTGTCTACAAGACAATATTTAAGAAAGAAATGATGTGACATATTAATTAGTAAAATGTAAACATAACCACTGTAACAGCATTTTGAAAGCATGGCCTATGTTCATTTTGCATAATGCTTTGGTCTCCAATGAGCCAGTACATGTAACTATATCAATCTCAACACTTATAACTGAAGATATAAACATTATATTTAAAACTGATTTTGACTAAAATGATAACATTATTTAGTAATATGTGGATAATAAATTTGACCAATTATCATTTTATTGAAGGTACTGATAAATCCGATTAAAACCATAAATCACCTGAGTGCATACACCAGTAAAAGGCACTGACTGTCATAAATATATCGTCATGCTCTTTTAAAAACGTATTCAAAACATTTATCAGGTAATTTTGAAATTAACTGTTATGTTTATGTTATCTCTGATAAAAGAAAATAGCGTGGACTGTTTGATTTCCCAGTAGATGCATATATCTTACAAACTGTGAATCTAGGTATCTATATATCTGTATTATATAAACCAAAACTTATAACTTGCTTCATTTGTAACATTTCGAAGCCTATACTAATACATAAATGTTTGATAAAGATCCGTGTGTGCTGTAGAGGCCGTTTTATTAACCCTTGAATAATTTCCAAAGTGCTTGTCAATATCATTCAATTCCTGAATCCAGGAACAACATTCAAATCATTCATATTTGTAAAGGATTCTGTTCTGTTTTATCTTATTTACATGATATATGAGGAGATGTTCGTAAATCGATAACTGTTTACACTTTGTTATCATAGAATTTATATCCCGTGGCCAATTTATTCATATTTTGTTTGAATAATCGAAAGTGTTAGTGTTGTTTCCTCTGTCTTCGTAAACATTCCCTTCGTATGACGAAGACATGTGCCGATATCGTCTTAGATGATCGTGACATTGATCAATTCAATGGTAATCATGTTAATGTGACGGAGGAACATTAGAAAATATTGTGATTGTAAATTCATAATCATTATGAAACGTTTCTTAGGAGAATATTGTAAATTTCTTATATACGTAAAATGTATTGAAAAAGTTCGTTGCCCGCCTTACAGTGACTATCAAAGAACAAATGAATTCACCACACTCTCGATGTTGGTATAAAAGATACGAACATAAATGAAAAGAGAGTGACAATGAAAAACATTTTTTTATAAATCAAGTAATATAAAATATATATATATAGGAAGTAAGTTAATCGTTTATTATTGTGACTTGTGCATATTTACAGATATAAATACAATACATTAATAATAATAAAGAGCACCCGGCCCTATGGGCCTATAAGGCACCATATTATACAAGCATCATGAATGATTCCGATATTTACACAAAGATTGTTCTTTCTACGAATAATTAATGTGACAAATGGATGCGGGAATGCAAAGTAAGGCTGCGCCTGAAAGATAAATCTACACAATGCATGATATATATGTCAGATATATTATATATATATAATATATATCTATATAATAATATCTGGATTTAACTAGCATATTTGCGTGTAAATTACCATTCCATTATTAGGTTTTTACATCTGTTAATAATGTTAATTGAATAGGTACAATCGTAAAATGTGCTTTATACTTCATACTTTTACATAATCGTACATTTATGATGAATCATTGCAAGGTTGTATTTATTAGAAATAAGCCACATCAAAAAGCATTAACTTCTAATTTGCTTTATCGATTTAGATTTATATCATATGAACCAGTCAATGCAAAATTGACGCCGGGTTTAGATAAATGTTGTTTCTATTATGTAAATTCATTTTATTTCTATCATGATAATCCCCATCTAGTATTTTGCATATCTATTCCACTTCTTAATATTCGAAATTTATCCCTTTATTTCTATAAAATCTGGGAATAGAATATGTAGAGTTTGTATTAATATCATGTTAATAAACCATATTGATTTTTATATGACACACTCCTTGGATCAAAGTAAGTTTGAATAAGATACAAACGCATTCAGACCTGCTTCAGCGTAGAAGGCATATAAGTTAATATCGTTACATGATCCTTCTTTCAACATTTTAATAAAATTACTTTTCACACAACAACGATGCTTCCGTAGCTGAACAACTCATTTCGATCATCAAAACTTGATGCTTAGTGAATCAGTTAAAATACTTAACATACCCCTCTACAAATTTGCAAAAGATATTCATTCTATGTTCCTTTTTCGAGGTAAACATTGCCTTGCTTGTGGGAATCTTTGATCAACTATATTTACAGTATCATTAAAGTATCAGAGTGGCATCCAGCAGTTCTATCATTGCGTTTATAATTCCAATTACCGCTTTAACAAGATCCCGGTGAATATGAAACGATGGGTAATATATTGACCGGGCAGTAAACATTGAAATGCTGTTGAACATTTGCCCGTATGCAAACAGTTCAAGAACATGTCGATGAGCTGTTTTATATTATAGAAGAACAGTGCAAACATTTGCAGTGACGGCATATTATAGATTGGTAGCTAAATATAAAGCATTGATTGATTGAAACAACGAAGAAAGTTCAATATTCTTGTCAAATAAAATTATATGCTTACTTTAATTGGATATCTTTTTAATTAAAACCGGTTCATGCGTAAATGTTATAAAAATCTGTAATTTAATTGATTTGAACTTTCTTGGTATGTTGAGACTTGTAAAATATTTCTCTTCACTAATTTGAACTTTCTTCGTTGTTTTAAGGCTGACCTGATGAAGTAAGAGGAGAGCCGACTGTAGTGTAGAGTCATCGATGAACAGACGCTGACTATGTATACAGAATACCTAACAAATAGATCGATTCCGTCATCGAAATACCAACATGTGAACTCAAAACTCGACGGAAGTATCAAAATCGATGACTTTTTTTAACGCTGATAAATCGCAAAAGAAGAGAGTCACATTGAAGATGAAATAGAGAAAAATGGAACAAAACCAAATGTAAGACTGAATTATTATGTTTACAAAGCCTTTTGCTAATGCATACAATATCTATCACGACACTCTTTTAACTTTATTATAAATATCCACTACGTAATACTTACAAAATGCATTACAAGGTGGTTGAAGTACGTGATAAGGTAGCCGGCTTCTTCGGCTATCTAAATGATAAGGTCAACGATCCTGTTCACCAAAAAAGGCTGGTTCTGGTCATAGTCTGTATAGCTCTTCTACTGGACAACATGTTATACATGGTTATTGTCCCTATCATTCCGGAATATCTGATGAACCTTAGAAAGAATGAAGTACAGAAACAGCCACAAGAAACATTCAACTGGACGGCGTATAACATAACGTACTTGGCGTATAACGAAACCACCTATGCAGCAAACTATACGGGCTCAACCATGATGCCACCTCGTCGGAAATATCATAAGTTTTTGACACTAGACATTCCTGCACCCCCAGTAAATTATGGTACCGAAGGCCAACTTTCAATCGGAGTTTTGTTTGCTTCTAAAGCTATATTACAATTACTAGTTAATCCTTTCACAGGAGCGTTCATCGACAGAGTCGGTTACGATTTACCAATGATGATAGGACTTTCTATAATGTTTATGTCAACCGCAGTGTTTGCGTTTGGTGAAAGTTATGGCATCTTATTTTTTGCAAGAAGTCTGCAGGGAATAGGTTCCGCATTTGCAGACACATCCGGTCTAGCAATGATAGCAGACCGATACACTGAAGAGGGCGAGAGAACTAAAGCATTAGGCATAGCATTGGCGTTCATTTCATTCGGATGCTTATTTGCACCGCCTTTTGGGGGTATTTTGTATGAATTTTGTGGGAAAGAGGTACCGTTTTTACTTCTCGCTCTGCTTTGTTTCATCGATGGAGTTTTGGTGCTACTTGTGATGAAGCCTGTTAGAAAACAGAGGTCCTTGATACCAAACGAGGACAGGCCAAAAGGAACACCGATATGGCGTCTTTTGATGGACCCGTATATTGCAGTAGCAGCAGGTGCTCTTGCAATGTCAAACGTGTCGCTTGCATTCCTTGAACCAACGATCGCAATGTGGATGGGTCATACTATGGGCGCAGATGAGTGGGAAGTGGGATTTGTGTGGCTACCAGCTTTCATTCCACATATTCTAGGAGTCTACTTAACAGTAAAGATGGCACGTTATTATCCAAAACAACAATGGCTCATAGCGTCTCTAGGACTAGCACTGGAAGGAACATCATGTTTAGTAATACCCTTTGCAAAGGCATATTTCGTAGTCCTGTTTCCATTGGCTACTTTGTGCTTTGGAATTGCGTGTGTAGATACTGCACTGTTACCTGTGATGGGACATATAGTAGATGTACGTTATGTTTCAGTGTATGGAAGTATATATGCAATAGCAGACATATCCTATTCAGTAGCATATGCATTCGGGCCTATTTTGGCCGGACAGATCGTAGAAACTATAGGGTTTACCTGGTTAAATGTTCTAATCTTTTTAACCAATGTCGCATATGCACCTTTGTTATTTATAATGAGGACAATTTATAAATATAAGCAGTTTGAAGACGATAACGAATGTGACGTTTTAGTGTCTGATCCACCGACAAAGCAGTACATGACAATTGTGCAGAACGGCGGTCCTTTCGGGGATGGGAAAAAGACATACGATTACGTCGGAAAAAACCACCTCGAGCTGACATCAAAGACGCCGCCAAACTACGAGATAGATAGCTATCCTCCGTCGAATAACTTTTACGACTCGGATACAGATATCACTAAAACCGATGGATATGGATACTGACATGATTCATTTCACGTTAAGCTAACACAATTTAAACTTTTCGTAAATACGCAACAATAGATTAGAATTATAGAGGCAATTATCTTAAAGTATAAAATCAGTTACCGTTGCAAATACAGTCAATGTTAACTCCACAACACTTACAACTTGGACATGTATTTAACGTTCTATGCTCAATGCGGACTATTAAATTCTTAAACAACATGCGCAAAAGCAGAAACTATTTCACAGGGGATGATTCATTTCAGTATACAATTAGATTGATGTTTGACTTCATGCATGAAGGTTTAAACAAAGAAAAACACATTCCACTTTTTCTAATAGATAGAGACTGATATATATTGAGCTCAGTATATATATGACAAAAAATAGTGTATTGTTTGTCGAAAGTACACTGAAGTTCTATAGTGTTCAATTAGATATAAATAAATCGCTGTTATAGTTCTACCAGATCCTTAGTTGCCCTTTGTTTTGTGGTTTTTGACATATTTAGAAATCATAGTTCGTGTTTTCACATATGCAGTATGAATGCAAACTTATAACACTCCGTCATAATTAACATTAACAACGTAATCACTTTTGAGACTAGAATATTTCTACCGTCCCGCAATGTCCTGCTGGGAGATGTCCAGAAAAGCACTGCGGAAAGACTGACAGTATTGCACTTGATAATGTCAGGGAGAATGATTGGATGAATCGACTGTCCCAGGGGAAGGACAACCTTTGTTGAATGATACAATAGTTGTGCTTATACAAATAAAACTGCTAGTGTTAGGCAAAAAATAGTGTCATAAAAGTGGTGTTTCATTTTATTTCTATAACTCTTTACTTGTATTTTCACTGTTGTAAGTTTCAATAAACCTTTAGACTGCACATTTTGTGTCAAGTAATATTACTCATTTATATTGTCATATTATTTAAACCATTCTTTGGGAATGATAGCAATGCTCGACTGCTAAGCTGGGTTCCTATTTTTGGACCCCAGAAGGTACAAACCTCCGTAATGAGTGAACTGCACCACAGTGGTTTTAATTTTTAATATCTTTTTCGGCATTCTGGCGTGAGAAATGTGTCAGTTTATCGCATAATTCCCTATTAGTAATGGTAAATGATAAAACACGTTTTGTTTGGCTGAATACTTCGAATAACCTTGAACTTTTTTTTGAGCTTCAAAGAAACTGTAACTAATAATGAATATGTATTAAATGTATGTCTTACGTTCCAAACATTAGAAATTAAAACAAATAGATTTGACGCAAATTAATATTGTTTTTGTTATATATAGAACACTTGAGTGATTCTTCCATGGCTTATTACAACTGATTAAAGTTAATATTTAGCTACGGCTATTGGGCTTAATTGCTGGGCTGAATATTAAAGTCATGTTTATACATGTTATCGTACAAAAATATCATTAAAATGTCTTCTGAATCACAAATAAATGTAAGTAATGGTTGATAATATTTCCACACCATATGTTTTCGTAATGAATTGACCATTGCATATGCACAAATCATTGTATTATACTATAAAATAAACGCCATGTGAAGACCACCAGGGTAGCTATTTTACTCCTCTACAGTTTTGATAGTTCACGTTAAAGATCACGTTAAAAATATTGTCTTCAGGTATGTGGCTTGCTCGACTACATCTTTCCTCAGATTTGCAGACATATGTCAAACGGACACAAAACGACAGATTATTTGAAGTGAAGCATATTTAAATGATACTAACCTTCTTACAATGACTTATTCTTTTCGGTACACCTGACGAAAAAAATGAAACGTTATCCTCTTAAACATGTAATAAAATCATAAGGTTAATTTTCCACCGTTCTGAACAAAACTTTGACGTGTCTAACACATTGATATATTGACGGTTAAGTGCGTGCAGTCAATAACGAATAAAAACGTTTGAACGCGAAACTTGACTTGAGGTGTGTTTAACTTTTACTTCATTGATACGACTTTTTCATACCGCCCGGCTAGCTCAAGTGGTAGAGCGTCCGCTTTCGGTGCAGGAGGCCGCGGGTTCGATCCCCGGTCGGGTCATACCAAAGACT
>JAULCC010563026.1:0-10581 GCA_032358795.1 Nuttallia obscurata
GTCGCGTTATCACCGTCGTACTGTCGCGTTATCACCGTCGTACTGTCGTAGTGTCGTACTGTCGCGTTTCAAATCCAAACACACAGAGGCGATGGCCCTAACGGAATTCCGTACCTCCGTGGCCGAGTGGTTATGGTCATTGACTTGCAATCTCTCAAACCCTCACCACTGTGGGTTCGAATCCCGGTCTGGGCACTTCGGATTTTCAAATGGGGAAACCTTCCAGCTGGTTTGCTGTAGGTCGGTGGGTCTATCCGGGTGCGCTCTGTGCCTGAAATAGTGAACAGAGATCCCCCGGGCAGAGATGTAGAATGTCTCTGCCCTGGGGTTTTCCTCCACATGTAATGAGGTAGACGTCGCGATATGACTGATGAACATGCAAACCCTTCTCCTGCCTCACTGCTCATGTACCGAACATCTCCAGTACCTTCAGGACTTTGATTAGGCCTTTTGTAATTGCATATAGTACTTCCTTTATCTGCAACTACGCTTCTGTTGCTCCTCTTCTGTTGCTAGGTGGACGATGCCAACCAACCGTTGTTTTGGGGTTGATTTCAAACCGCTCCTCAAGAATAGCCTATAATCTGCAAGTTTAATTTTGCACATCATCTGTAGAGAAATTCTAGATAACCAATATTATTACCTACCACAGAGCACATGTTTATACACAAAACGCCCTTGTTGTTATGGTAAACTAAGTCAGTGCAGCGAAACCATTATAATTATATCAAATATTAACAAAGGGCTTTCAAAACTAGCAGCGTAGCAATTAGTTTTCTTCGACAAGAGATTGCATAATGTTTGTCTGTTCAATAATGTTTTGTCTATTCTTCAATAATACACGGAATTATACAAGTACTTGTATATTTCGTGAATAATATAGTGCGGCATAATATATGGAAATTGATTTGCGTCATTTTAAATGAAAATTTAATTAAATATTAAATCGACCTGCTGCAATATCTGCGTTGATGTAGACAACCGGCTCGATATTTAAACACAATCCCTCTCCTGTTGCTCTAAGGTAGATGTAGTGTTTTGCGTTAAATGCATTTTTCAAGAATTCCTTTCTATCATAGGGGACACTCTATCGGTCCGTCGAAAAGTGACAGGAGATCTAATTTCCTTGATAACTAAAAAAACACAAAAAAAAACAAAACACAAGAGGACCGTAATCTTTCTGTAATCGCTCACCTTAAAATTCCTGTATACAAAGTAATATTAATCATCCACCTTACAGTGTCGACACTTAAATAAACCGATCGAGAACCGATCGAGAACCTTTATATGGTGTAACACACAAAATATCTAACTTTTTAGGGTCACCATCTGAAAAGACATGGCAGAGGACCTCTTTTTGATGGTACATGCATATCTAAAGTCTAGCGTAAATGATTCTGACAAGAAAATTTCCAAAGTTTTTCTTTTTTAACACTGACAGCCATGTAATGCATTGGACTGGAGCTATTTGATCAAAATTGAGGAAGGTTTATGTTGTGATGTTTCAGATCAAGTTTGGGCAAAATCCATTCAGTGGTTCAGGAGAAAAGTCATTAAAAAAAAGTTGATAGAGGCATGAACTCACGGATGGACGAACGACGAACAAATTAAGGGTGATCGCATAAAGTTCACCCTTGACCACATTGTTGTTAGGTACGATAACAAGAGCAGTCCATAAGACTCGGCTATTCTGCTGCTTATTATAAGAGAGTTCAATGTAATGCATAAAGTAATACATACTCTTAATGTAGTTGCAAATAAAATTTCAACCAAAAATTCTCTGTAAAAAAGGGCCATAAAATAAAACAAATGCAGGACAGAGTTAACTAACATGGTTAATTATATACTGTAGGTGTGATGGTTGGAAAGCCTTGTGGAAAGTTTCAATGCCATACATCAAGTTGTGATGCAATATTTAGTGTTGCACGTAAAACCTTACCCAAGGTGTGACGCCGAAGCCGACGTCAACGCCAAGGCCAGGGTTAGTTGAATAGCTCTCATATTCTCGGCCTAGTCTAGATAAAACTTTATATAACGGGATATGACATACTGTAACTGAGATAAGATGTATCGCGACCAGGTTATAACGAACCGTTATGGTAGGTTTACATTATAATATCTGCATCCACGACAAATACGTTTCAGACTAACGTGAAAAAAACGGGATGGACGTGAAACAACATGGGGAGAGGATGGGCCAACGTGACAGGTCTTTAACCCTTAGCCTGCTGAAAAAAATGTCGCCTGCTTAAACTGTCGTCTGCCTAGATTTTAAAATTCAGCAGAATCGCCCGATATTTGGAGAAACAATTGGCCGAGTGTCAAACCGCTTGGATCCGGATTGGACACCGAGTTACTCGGCGTTTAATCTGGACCCAAGCTGTTTGCTTAGTATATTATGATCGCCCTTAGCAGGCTAAAGGTTATATGAGCAGGAACACTTCTGTTTCACGATGATCATTTATTCGACATCACGAATGGTGGAGATCTGAAAAGCAATAATAGATATACATTAAAGAATCTGTCTTAACTATATCTTAACTGCTAATGTCAATTATCCCCTATCCTGCTCCGAGTTATTCGTATATCATTGAGGGAATGCATGATGATTAGCTGTATAAATGAATTATTCAGCCACGTTTGCCTAAGTTAAACAAAAAAAAAAAAAAAGAAATGACACTGCTTGTGTGATTAATATAATAAGGTAAATATTATCGACTGCCCTCTAGCTCCGGCGATTATTCTGCCCCACTATAAAGCACATAGTCATTCATCCACTTAAGCGGGTGTCAGACTGCCGTGGTCATGTTTTTTGGAGCCGTAAGGTCTCGCGCAGGCGACACTGGCCGCATTGGATACTTGTGCTTGGCACTCTGTAGGATTGTACTGGAGCTGATGGTGTCGTTGCTGTTCCATTGAAGAGTGGTAACATCGGCTGAATGTTGGATGATCACAATTGGGTCACTCTAGCGGGTGTCTGAGGCACTAGTGTTTCTGGTGGAGTTGTCACGTATTTTGATGGTGTAGCAACCGTCTCCACTTGGGGCTCAGGCTGTAAATCTGGTGTAACAGGCGTTTCCACTGCTGCGTGTGTAGATACTGGGTTGGCAGGTGGAATACTCTGAGTAGGCACTGGCCTGACAATTGGAGATGGTTTCACATAAGTCTTCTGTTTATGGTATACCTTAAGATCAGAGTCAATTGTTTGTTTTGTCACAGGTAAGTAGACAGGAGAAAACTTTCGTAGAAACTTCCTGTTGCGCACAAAAAACCCTGCCAGAACCATCAACACGCACAACATACTGGTCGATTTGACGAACCTCAACAACCTTTCCAGACTTATTCCACTTCAGTGGGTAAAGACCAGTCTGATTTTGGATTTTTTACAAAGTCTCCTACACGCAGCGGAGGCAAACGTTTTGTATGCTCACAGAGTCGTTCAGCAGTTTCATGTGTCTATTACGCAAGGCCCCTTCACGCAAGGTAAGTGTGCCACTCTAGGTTTCACGAGGTTCATAATTGCCAGGTAGAATGGGTATGAAGTCCCATATGGGCCAAAGACGCACATGGCGAGGGATAACTTTGTGTCTCTGTCTGGACTGTTCCTGTATTGCAGGATGGAACGGTGGAAAGCATCTGTGTCTAATTGTCCATTGGGTCCAGTATTATCTGTGACCAGGCGCTTTACAGCATTTACTCCAACTTCAGCTCTGCAGTTGCTGTGAGGAAAGGCTACAGAGGATAGTCTATGGTGCACTACAGGTCTTCAGGAATTCTCTGGTAGCCGTGACGGTAAACTCGGGACCGCCGTCGGAGGCCAGTTCATCTGGAATCCCGAAGTTGACATATGTGCGCCTTAAACAGTCAACAATACCCGATGCTCCATTCTGTGCCCTCTCAACGATTGGCCAGTTGGAGTCCCTTTCCATAATAACCAAGTAGTTGCCACCTTTATAGTGAAAGTAATCAGCACAGATACATTGGAAGGGGTACAGAGAGTAAACCGGGGCCATTTGTGGTGCACTGGGTTGTGTAGGGGTCATCCTGTTGCAATGGCTACACTTGTTTCTGAGGCCAATTATGTCATTTGTAATACCTGGCCAGAATACCGAAGCCTCCGCCCTTGAAATCATGGAAGAGACACCCTGATGGGCTGCATGTAAGGCCGTGAGGACAGCCTGTCTGAGCATTGGGGGAGTTACTATTCTGTTTTTGTAAAATAGCAACACCGTTGATGTAGACAGGTTGTTTCTGTATTGATAGTATTCAATCAAGGGTGTCGGCAGTTGGTTGCGGGTTTTTGGCATACCGGATTCAATGTTATGTACTAGTTGAGAGTATTAACATCACTGATGGTTTCAACATTGACTCTGTCCCATGGGGTGCATTAGAGTTAGTTCGTAAAATAGCTAAGGACAGATTCAGTTGAGCAAGCATTGTCTGCAAGAGAGATGGACGCAATGTCGTCCACCAGAATCATATTCTCGGGTTCTCCCACAAGGTGGCGTGACACTGCAACGGCAGCGCGATGTCTAGCCCCAGGCACATGCAGCATTGTGAACTTATATTGCAAAGTCTTTTCTTTTAAACTGAGAAGTTAAGCATTTGGTATATTCTCCAAGGACTTGTCCTCAAAGATTTTGAGGAGGGGCTTTCGATCAACTGCGATGACGAGATTTTCACATCCAAGCACAAAGTGTGTGACTTTCTCTGGTCCAACTTCCACAGCCAAAGCTTCACCTTCAACGGGAACATAGCGTGACTCAGTGGCATTTACGAATCTGCTTCCAACCAGGGTTACTTTCCAACCGGCATGGCAGCAGAAAGGCACTGTTTTGGGGCACTGACAGTGTTTCTGGAACATCCAGAACCCAATACTTCTTTTCGACCAATCTGTAGCCAGGCATGTAGGTTTGTCTTTGTCGAATATTTGAACGCCATGTTCAATTTCCTTGACGAGTACGTCTTTGGATTCTTGGAAACCAAGAGGTACTGTCTCAGTTTGCGTCAGTTTGCCTCCGTGGTCGAGTGGTTATAGTCATTGACTTGCAATCTCTCAGCCCCTCACCGCTGTGGGTTCGAATCCAGGTCTGGGCACTTCGGATTTTTCAAGTGAGGAAGCCTTCCAGCTGGCTTGCGTTAGGTCGATGGTTCTACCCGGGTGCACTCTGTGTCTTAAATAGTGCACGGGGGTCTCCCGGGGTCTTCCTCCACCTTTAAAAATATAAAACAAACAAACAAAAAAGCGTCAGTTGCTGGGAATGGTAACGTTTTTGGGATGGAATTGGTTCACGTTTAGGACAGTCACATGTCTTGTCAGGGGTGTGATCATCTGACACTGCCGTGCAATCATCGACATTGTCACGCACCTTTGGAATTTTACTTGGGATCTCACAAATTGTGAGAAAGTGTCCTATGATCATACCCAGGGCGATACACGATTCTTTGCTGAGAAACAGTTTATCTGAATTGTCTGTGACATACAAAACCTGGCGGGTTTCACGAGTCGCACCGCTCAGGGATTTGCCACAGATAGGCAGTGTCACTGCCCTAATACTTCTGATGCCTTTGCTATAGGCAGCATGCATCCTCATCGTCACAGGAATCAGGTGTCGTTCCGAGATTCCGAGGCAGTTTAAGACTTTTATTCCAGCTAGGCAGCTCTGGCAGCCTGTGTCTGCCATTGCTGAAATGGAAACTGTCTTTGGTTTGATGGTGCAAGTGGATTCGTATCCTAGGCGTTCATAGTCCTCAAGGACGGCCCTGGCTGTAATATTGATGAACGGCTGAGGTTAGGAGGCTCAATGTACCCACGTGTCTGACAATTGATTGTACCTGTGGTGATCCTGCCAAAGTTTGAATCATAGTTCATTGTGAGACAACTGTTCAAACACAGCATACCCATGTTCAGTCCTACTTTCAGCGGTCTCAGATAGGGCTTTTCCTCTTCATACTGATTCTTAATGGTTCCCACGGTGACAACTATTACATGAACGGCCATATTTTGGGCACTCCTTTTTGCGGGCTTGTAGAGGTGCCAGGGCACCATGTCCTTTTTGATACAGTATGTACACTGTTGATCTGGTTGGTCAATCTTCTTGTTTGAGACACACGGTATATTCTTGTTTCTGCGGTATGAGCTGCTGGCTGCTTCAGCTCCCTGTGCATCCAGGAGTTTTGATGCAGAACGTTTGCCAGCTTCTGTGGCCTCAACAAACTGAAACACCTGTTCGAGTGTCATATTTTGATTTTAGTCACCAAGAAGATCTAATTGAATTTCGGCACCATTCAGTTTGCGTATGAGTTCATCCCGCAAGATTGCGTCGGTTTAGTTGATGAATTTGCACGCACCTGCCTAGCCACGGAGTCTGGCTCCAAACGAACACACCGTTTCATCTATGTCCTGTGTCTTGTTATTCAATGTCACATGAGCAACCCTTGTATTCTCTTCCCTCACGACCAGGATCCTCATGGCCTTAAGAACAGCATCTTCTAACTTCTCTGCAAGAGAGCCACCTGCAGATCTTGTTTAAGTCTCTGCAAAAGGTTTCATTGCAACACTCATTTATTTGACATCACTAATGATGGAGATCTGAAAAGTCTTAACTTTATCTTCACTGCTTATGTCAATTATCCTCTAGTCTTGATTGCCACTGGTGCCAGGCCAGATTTTTAAACTGTCAAAAAATTAACACGGAAGTCACAGTGTGGTCGAGAAACCTGTGGACGCTACAGAATGTGACAATATTTAAAAAGCCGTAACAAAACTTGGAGGTGGTCTGAAGTGGGATGGGAAGTATGTGTATTCCCCGGCATCTTACGGTCCTTTCAAGTTTTGTCGTGTTCAGTCATGGTGAGTCCCAGTGTGTGACGGTTCAAGTGCCTGGCCCACTACAGCACACCTCAGCAAATTGTTTTCTCCTACACTCTAACAAGGCATGCATTGGCAGGGGGGGGGGGGGGGTATATAAAAGCAGGGCTAAGCAGGGGAGTCTAAGCTATCGATTTCACATTACTGCATCTACCAAATACAGAGAGCAAATCAAGCTTTGAAGAAAGAAGGACAGGCTATGCAAATAAAAAAGGCCAAGACGTTGGAAGTTCTCCTGTCCTGCACCATCACCAGAAGAGGAGCAGGAGCAGCCTGATTGTCCTCACTATTCACCATCGCCAGGTGAAAAGCAACATGTTGCTGCTGTTGACAAGATCTATGGACTGGAACATAAACCAGCGAATGTTAAAGAAGATGCACCTGCTAAAAGAAGGGCAGCCTCCAGGTTTGTCAGAAACTTATCTGAGAATAAGAAGGACCTCATCATTCAGAATACTACGCTGTATTCAAAGAGTCTGGCTGGTTAGATAGAAATACAGACTGTGGACGGAGCAGGCCAAGCAGATAAAGCATACGCCCAACGATATGAAGACCTGGAATGACAGCATGCACAACAAGCATCACCAGCAATTGCTTCCATACTTTTAGCACTGTACGGCAGATGGCTGCTTTACTACACCCAAACACAAAAGAGACTGATGGATTATTGTTCCTAGAAGCCAGAATAAATGAATCTTCAGTTCAGGTGGTAAGGCAGAATAGAACCTTGTGTCTTATCTCTCAATGGCTTGTGTTATTCTTTCCAGCATGTCGTCAAATGCGTTGACATCTTCGGTGCGAAGCCATCTGGTGTGAAAAGTTGAGTTGTGGTCAAACTGCTGCTATCTGTCTTCCGATAACCATTTGTGCACCCACATGGATATTGGCCTTCTCATCCGCCTTCTTTACCTTCCTCCCAACTGCTGCACTCTGGCTTTCCCTTTTTGCAACTGCTACTTGCCTTCTTCTTGTAAACGCAAAGACTGGATATATGCACCCAGCAAACATGCAAACACAAAATCATCACGATCTTGTGTATTTATGATGTCTCGTTGAAATCTCAAGATACAATGATTGCTATTGTTTGTGATACCTTTTTAGCTCGCCTATTTGAAGAATAGGGGTTCTTATGTAGTCACTCCTGCGTCGGCATTGCTAACCTAGTTTAACCTTTATGTGCAAGGCCTTTAGTCATAAAATGTTTATAATGTTTCTTTGAAACTTCACACACTTATTCAGGGTCATAAGATGACCTTGTATGTCAAGTCCCATAAGTCTAGAATGGATTTTCTCAGACGCTGAGTATGATGCTGCGTTGAAACTTCACACACTTATAAAGGTCAATAAGATGACCCTGTATGTCAAGATAAATAACTCTTGAATATTTTTTGCCTGAATTTTGCCCCCTTTTTTTACTTAGAAATTCTGGTTAAACCATTGCATTTTAAGACTTTTCTAAGCACTTTTAATGCTGTTGCTTTGAAACATCCCAAATTTATTCAGGATCATTAGATGACCTTGTATGTCAAGTCCCATAACTCTGGAATGGATTTTGACTGAATTGCTCCACCGTTTGGATTTAGAATTCTGGTTAAACTTTTGTGTGCAAGGTCTTTTTTTCAGACAGTGTGTGTGAGTTGCTTTGAAACTTCACACTCTAATACAGCGTCTTAGGATGACCTTGTATTTCAAGTCTGATATGTTTGGAATGGATTTTGACTGAATTTTGCCCCCATTTTCGTCTTAGATTTCTTTTTAAACCTTTGTGTGCAATGCCTTTTCTCAGACACTGTCTATGCTGTTATGTCTCTTATCATGGGTCATGAAATGACCTTGTCAAGTCTTATAACTCTACTATCGATTAAGACTGCATTGCAACCCCTTTTTTTTATTAAACCTTTGCATGCATGGTCTTTTCTCAATCACTGCGTATGCTGTCACTTTGAATCTTCACACACTGATTAAGGGTCACAGGATGGCATTGTATGTCGAGTCCCATAACTCTGGAATAGAATTTGACCGAATTGTACATGGTGTATGCTGTTGCAATAGGTGATACTGTGTGACTATCTCATGCTATAACTGTTCTAAATTAGGCCCTGATAGGCAAGCTTTATTGTCCTCTGACAACTTTTGTTTTATACTGTTGGTACAAACCTACTCCAAAGCTGCCTTTCGTCCATGTTTTATCCATAAAAAGCCTTGATAGAACATTAAAAACATGTCAGACCTTTAGGAAAACATAAAGAATGTGAGAGACCCCATCAGAATGTGATGCACTGGGATGGAATGTACTGGCATCAATGGTAGACTGCAAGCTGAACGTAGTTCAGCTTCAAACCTCCGGGACTTAGCCCCCTTTTCCCCTACAGCCACTCAAGGATATACTGTAAAATAACTTGGGTAAAAAATATATAGAACTCAATCTTCTCTGCAGAGTTGTTGTTGCTCACACTTAAATACATTTAATGAGAGTCGGATGTGCAAGAGAGTGACATAACAATTAATTAAATAATATTTTATTGCCAATGCTTCATAGATCTATACATAGTTATAGATTGTTTTAACAAGATTAAACATTTACAGATGGATTGGACTGAAAGCAGTTACAGCATTAGCTTCAGTCTGTTCCATTCCAGCAAACCATTCTGCCTCTTTCAGTAAAATACACTACTTTGTGTTGGTAACAAGTGGTCAAGAGGGGGCTTATTAAGCTACTGTTCTATTTCATAACCCTTAGCCTGATAAGCTCTACCGTGGTAGAATATGCAAACAGCTTGAATCCAGATCAGACACTGAGTAACTCGGCATTTAATCCAGATCCACTGATGCCAATATTTATGTTGCTGTTGATAAAGCTTTGGAATTTAGAACTGAATACATAGAGGATCTAACATGAGTGCTCATGAATTATTGGATTTAAAAAATGAGTTTTTGAAAATAATAAAAAAAAATGAGACTGGTATAGGTTTATCATTTTCAAAAGACAAATTTCATAAATCCAATTATTCATGACGATGAATGCAAGATTCTGTTCATAACATAAAAACAGGTAAAGGTGTCAAATGAATACACAAACATCTCAATTTTATATACAATTGCATATTTCATATCATCTGATGACATGGTTTTCCAAGTGAAGTCATCATGGTTTGAAACTTAATCAATATGATACAAGATAACTTATTCATTCTGAGGACTTAAGTCATTCTGAAGACTTGTATTTGTCATTCTAAGGATTAAAATTAGTCATTGTAAGGACTTAAATTAGTCATTCTAAGGATTTGACTTAGTCATCCAAAGGACATGATTTATTCATTATAAGGTCTTTAATTACCCATTCTAAGGACTTGATCAAATAAGTCTTTCTGAGGATTTAAATTAGTCATTCTAAGGATTTGATTAAGTCATTCTAAGGACTTGAATTAGTTCTGCTAAGGACTTGAATTCATCATTGGGAAGACTTGAATTAGTCATTAATCATTGATTATTTATTTATTTTTTTTTATTTTTTTTATTAAGTCATTAATTAATGAATTAAAGAACTTGATTGAGTCTTTCTGAGGACTTAAATTCATCATTAGGAGGACTTGAATTAGTCATGATAAGGACTTGATTCATAATAAAATTTAGTCATTCTGGGGACACTTTAATTTTGATGTAACTTAGTCATTTCTTAAACTGAATTTGTCATGATGAAGACTTAAATT
>JAULCC010563137.1:0-10581 GCA_032358795.1 Nuttallia obscurata
TTCTACCCGGGTGCACTCTGTGCCTGAAATATTGTACAGAGGTCCCCCGGTGTTTTCCTTCACCTGTAATGAGCTGGGCGTCGCGATATGACTGACATACTGTTAAAGCGACGTTAAATCTAAACAAACAAATAAACAAACAAACAAACAAAAAATAACAAAAAACAGACTTTATAATTATGTATTCCTCGATAACGTAACTGAACGAATGAAACAATAAAACGAAGATGCCAGTTTCATTTCATAATTCTGATATGAAATGTATTGGCGATTGTTTTGCATAAGTTTCAAGTAAAGCATACTAGTTAGAAGAACCGTCTTCGTTTATTTATTGTTTGTAGTACATCATGCTTTTTCATTTGTTCGTTTTATTCTCTACTTTCTAATTAAGCGAAATTAATTTTCGGTCTTTTTTATTAAGTTTTATTTTTTTATTGTTTTGATGAAATATCGATCAGTAATTTATAATACGTGCAAAGAAAATATCTTAGTGTTATCACTGGTAGTTACTTGTAGCCTTATCATAGAAAGCCATTACAGTTAAAAGCACATGAATATGTCTGATAAAAAACGATATATTAGACAATATATGAATTTTTTTATTCATTAACTTCAACTACATATTTCCTCATTACATATAAAGTTATTTCACATATATTATGTAACGTGTATGATTATCAAACTTCATAAAACATTGTTTACGTTAGTTTAAAAAAAAACAAAAAAAACACTTCTTAATCAATTCTTATGGATTATAAATCCAACGGTAAATGAATATTACTATTCATGACCATTCAGATATGTTTACAAATCGAAATCAAGTTCCTTATACAGTATGCCTGAATACAAGACACTCCTAAATGTTATTGTTAAGTGCAGTACTTTCTGATTAGTAGTTTTGTACCATAAATCACTTATTTCACAACGCTTGCATAAACTAGTACAACATCTATCAAATTACCACTTAAGTCGTTCTATTTAAACCACAACTACACAGGGTTTCAATACTGCAGACCTGAATGGTATACTGAAGAAGCCACGTCCTTTGTATAAGACATTTATGAATATAGTTTAAGTTCTTTTGGTGTTAAATAAGAACACGTTTCTAAAGCAGAATAAAGAAGGAATTAAACTGAGTTGAAACCTTGAAAGAGAAATGATTTGCGTTGTCACAAATTTATGATCAAACAGTATTATAGAAAATTACTACGCAATTACTCAAATAAAACTTCTTGTTTGGTTGACAATTTTTTTTCTAGAACTTCAAACAATATTTGTCTTCTGACTTTCAAAGACAGCCTGATTATACTAATATCACTTCCAACAACGTAATATCCTTTTACGGATATGAACGATCATAACCGTCCACAAGCACTGATTCTTCTTTCGAAACACACGATATATTACTGCAGCGCAACATTTCTTAATAGTGGGATCTAAGTACACACGACAAGTTTCAATAGATTTGTTCATATATTGGAATATTAGTATGATTCGGTTGTGTGATCTTTATGTTAATCAAACTTTCATTGTTTATAAATAATTCTTTATAAATTCACAAATATTTCAATTATGCTTTGATAAACTTATATTGCCAATTTTAAATTACGGTAGTCAAAATGTTTTTTTTTTAATTTAGAAAAGTTAGAACGAGTACATTTCAAATTTTGCAAATATCTACAAGGGGTGAAATTACACCAACAGAACAATTGTAGCTACGGTGAACTGGGGAGAACTATAATGCAACACTCTACGTTTGCTTCAATAATACAGTGCTGGTTAGAAATTGCACAGTGTGAAAACACTAACTATACAAAATGTATGTAGTGTAATAATAAGCTAGATGATTTTTACAAAAGTTACCACATCAACAATATTGTTTGTATAATGCAAAATCTTTACTACAGTCATTAGGTTTTAACAATGTTTGGACGTAACACGGTATTGGAAACACAAAGTTATTTCTTAACATTTCAAAGCAAAGGTTAAATAATAATTTTATTAAAAACTGGCGAGAAGAAATTTCAAACACATCAAGAGCTGACTGTTATACTTTATTTTCAAACTTTAGGTTTAAGAATTATCTTGACATAGTTTACATTGGAAAATAAAGACAAGCTTTATCAAGGTTAAGAACTTCCTCTCATAGACTTGAAATAGAAACTGGCAGATGGCATAAGCCAAATCCAATCCAAAGAAATGAAAGAAAATGTCTTCATTGTAATAGATTTGAGGATGAATTCATTTTTTTACTTGAATGTCCCTTTTACCAAAATATAAGGAGTAATAATATTAAGAAGTACTACTGGAGAAATTAAAACATCATTAAGTTTATAGCTCTTTTGCATACAGAAAGCGGACGAGAACAGAAAAATGTGCAAATCGATACATTGTATTTGAGAACATGTCGTTTAGAAGAAGACAAACATTTAGTCCTTCGACAAAGTAATAGTCGTAAGAAAAGAAACAAATCTGGAAATGTCAAGAATTTCGATAGCAATTCGGCGTTGGTGGGATAGAGTAAACACTAACGATTCATGCTTCGAAATGTTTGATCACATTGCTATCATGTGCGGAGTATTGTCATCTGTAAAGTAATTCTATATTTGTTTATAGTCACTTTTGCCTTCGTTTATTTTGTTTGTTTTATTTGGAATGTAACGTCGCTTTAACAGTATTTCAGTCATATCGCGACGTCCAGCTCATTACAGGCGGAGGGAAACCCCGGGGGAACCCTGTCCACAATTTCAGGCACATAGTGCACCCGGGTAGAACCAACGAAGTACCGAGACCAGCTGGAAGGTTTCCTCACTTGCAAAATCTGACGCGCCTAGACCGGGATTCGAACCCACAGCGGTGAAGGACTGAGAGATTGGAAGTTAGTGACTATAACCACTCGGCCACGCAATTATTTCCACTGCAATTATTCTACCTAAGATAGCTGCAAAACCGGTAATATAAAAAAACTTCATGCTTTCGATTTAGTCTAGAATTTCGAAGAGATACGGGACCTTAGACACTTCATTGGTGAGTTGCATTTTCAAGTTCACTGAAGATGGCGATTTAAGAAATAGTATAAACAGTCAACAGCATGCAGGGAAGTCAGCGACAATGAGGCGTATTTTTGTCATTTCATGACTCATTTATCACGTTTGTCACAAAGGTTTGTGCGAGATAAGGCTTACAATTGGAAAACTTTTCCAACGCCGCCGGATGATTGCATAATAGTTCGAAGACATATCGTGGAAAGACATGAGAGACATTGTAGACATGCAATTTTGATATAAAGTTAAATACTGTTTGACAGATAAAACGCACAATAAATATCAAAGCAAAACTGTGATTTAAAAAACAAAGCAGTTGTTTGATTAAGATATATATTGCTTTTTTTTTTACTAATTTCCGCTAAACGTTAGCTCCTTTAAGTTATAGAAAGGGATATCCCAAATTTCGTGGACAAACTGAAGAAAAAAAAACACGCACAAAAAATGAATAAGTGCTAGATCCGATGAGTAAGGTACGTGGATAGAACTCATGCTGCCATCAGAATTTGTTGAAATAACCATGCTTCATCCTGATATAAAGAATTCCGTTCTCTAACCGTGCTGATAACGTACGAGAAACCGTCATGATTCTGTTAATCTTCGTCCTATTCCTCAGTTTTCAAAGGTCTTGGCATCCAGCGAGCACATTACGGGTCATTCCTAGTTCATGTTTTAATATTATCTAGACTGTCCCTTATCCAATATAAAATTCATTAAATATCTCATTAATATTGATGGTTTTATCCTTATCAACTAGTTCTTATTATGATATCGCAAATTGGCCTATGAGCTAACTGTCATAATACCGTATAAGAATGTATGGAAAACAATAAATAAAATTTTATTTATATGTAAGTTTCGTTATTTGAACCCACATGTAAACAGATATTCAGGTCATGTTTTTTACCAAAGGACTTTTGAATAGCCCTTCTTATATGTGGATGGAGTCATTTTATTACAGATACCTACATATTAAACATACTTTAAAACACACAAAAGGTTATGCACAAACAATTAATTTGTAAGTTCACGAATGCGTTTGACGATGATAGATTATTCAAGACTGTATTTCTGAATTTGGCTAGTGTATTATTATAAAAATAACACATCCCTGCGAGGGTGTTATGGGATTTGTCAACCCGAGAAAAGTATTTTTTTTTATTATACCGAAGCACAGTTCTTTGTGAGATACATTGAGGACAGAGGATAAGATAAGATTTCTAGGGAATCTGTACTGAATAAAGCAAAACAAGTATCTATTAATAAATAGATATTATATCAAATGATGAGTAGTATGTATGTTACTAATCTTTACCCTATATGCTGTTTTTAGAAAATTCAATCATATTCTATTTTTAGACATACACAGAAATCATAAAACGCTTACTTATCAATATCGAGCGTCTGCGTAACTTCGGGTGTTATTCAAAAAGTGATATTCGAAAGGTAATATTCATTTTTAAAACCCTGCGGGCCTGATATAAAAGAATATTACCCGTTCGCCTACGGGGATTTTGTTTAAGAGATTTACTTAGGTATAATAAATATAATCATCACATGTCGTTGCTTATTTCCGGTGAAATATAATCATAACGTTTTTTCTTTTACAAACAACACGTTACATATAAAGATCGATGACGTCACAACTAGTGTAGAATGTATGAAGAAAAATGACGTCAAAGACTTAACTGGATCATCAATTTTGTTCAATTCAAAAAGAAATAAAACTTATTAACCTCTTGTTGTATTTTCATGTGATTAAAAGAATATCAGATTCGTTTTCACTTTATACAAAATATTATTAGACGAGTCAAGGAATCTTTATTAAACTCATCAGATGTTCCTTATGCTTTATATTTAAACAGGACGTATCAATATTCTTAAGTGTAAAAGACTCTTAATTTGCATTATTTCTTGAATGTGTGTGAAAATTAGATGTTTTAATTCTCATTGGAAAAACAAAATGTATTGGTAACAAAAAATAATTCTGCTTTTTATATGATAATCGCTATGTCATTTTTTCTGTTCAACGATTTGGTCATGTTCTACGATCTACACACATTTGAAGAAATATTGCGCTTAGATTTAGGCAAATTATTCCATAATCCGATACACATTCATAAATAGGAGGGGATACAACACAAAAACGAGCATGCTTTTTATCTTACTCTATTACCGATTTAACGCAAAGACGATTTTTCTTCTTGATACTGAGCACTTTAAAGGGCAATTACATGAGTACTGCATGGTTAAATTACATCATTTCCGTGATTGTAATTTAGCACAAAAGATTGACTGATTATTAACTCTAAATTGAATTGTTATGGAATTCTCCTGTCTGCATAACTGTTGCTGTTTTGATGTACACGATATAAAGTCAGCTTCGGATAAGCCAAAACCTTAACGTTGAAACAAGAAGATATTAAACTTTTATCAATAGCATTTTAAGTCATACACATAGGTAACCATATATTAATGTTTTAGAAAGAAAATCATTTGGAAACGATTCTGTATACAACCTTTTCTATTTAAGATATCCCTATATTGCATACTCGGTGTCAGATGATATTATGACATGATGTAAACAAGGACAAAAATTAGGATATTTAGTCCACTTCCGGTGGCTGTTGGTTTGATCCCCAGTCTGGTGAAATATGTAGTGATGGCATTTTCTTCTTGGACCTAAGGTTAGTGTTAGCACTTGAAAAAAATGTGTATAGAAATAATGTTGACAATATTGAGTAGTGAACACATTTTGTTTTGTATAATCTACATCACATTTAGCCTTTGTCCATTCAACAAAGTCTGACAGGAATGTAAATTGAATTAAATTAAATACATGTTATAAAGACAAAGCAGTGTCTTTGTACAGAGCCACAAGACACATTTTTTGACATTGATTATACATTTGCATTTTCTATCAATATGTTTGACTTGATATATATACCTCACACACATGTATATGTATTGAATTTTGTATAGTGATTACATACCTTGTGTATGAGCCCGAGACCTAATTGCATAATAAAATATTGAATTGAATTGATTTACCATTATGATAAAGATACCGACTTGGGTTCAGTCCACTATGTACTAGTGCTATACACTGAACGCATAAATAAATCAGAAAAAATAGAGAAAAGATATCCGAATCCGCTTCCATCTCTCTCTATGACATCCATTAACCCTAGATGCCATAAAATGACTTAAAACAAACATAAAGCAAAGAAATAGAAAAAAACACTGTCAAATATCACCAAATTAAGCTAGAATTTGATTGTCCCTTTAACCCGGCATATCACCAGAAGAAGTAATAATATGAGATTTATTATTTAAATATGTTTGCATATCAGTTTATCTAAGTCTCACTTTCGTCACAATGCCCGTTAGCGAAACATTCAAAAATGCTCATTTCTACACTAATACTATCAAGGGACTTTTTTGTAAACCATAAAGAAGTGCATCCATGCAGTTTTATATCACGTTCTTGTGCAGCTTCAAGGGATTCACACAATCTGTACCAATCATCAGTTGATTGAAAGCTGTAACACGTGCTCTAAAAAAGTAGGTAACTGATGCTGATATTCTCCATTCAGGTGAATCAATTAAAACATCAGTATTAAAATTTGCTTCCGACCATAGGGCTGTTACAATCATTACGGCAAATACATCTGTCTGGATTTGACATCGTGAATGAATGCAACTTCCATTAACCGAGATTTTACCAAAATTAATCTAATGAGTGTTTTTTTATACCTCTGGGAGACTCCAGGACTGTATGTGCATTAGTTTGTCTATTTTGTGTCCCTTAAGATAAATCACATCATTTTAAAAAGTGAAATAAACGTTCATGATAACTGTTATGGCAATTACGAATTTAGATTTTGTTTTTAGTTGTTAATTAGTTTTTACAGAAATTATTAAGGAATACGATTGTCTTCAGAATTTCCGAGTCAGAAATATTTTCTGAAGAGATAACGTATCTAAAATCAGTTTTTTAAATTTCTTTTTCAAATATAATTACTACTTGGTTCCAAATTTAACTTTTATAGATGACTTCATTTCGTATTAAGATAACAGGGATAATAGAAAAAGATAAACTCTTTAATAAAAAATTCAATTTACGATCAGAAAACTAGCATTTCACTAGGGGACTGATTCGTAAACTGATTTTTGGCAGGAACAGTGATACTAACTGGTTCCAAATTATGTAGCGCCGTGCTGTTCTAAACATAACACCGATTGATTCCAAATGTAACTTCGATGGTTCTAAATGTAACAATGATAAGTTCTACATTTAACATCGATTGATTCCAAATGTAACACCGGTAGTTTCTTAATGTAACAATACTTTATTTCAGATGTAACACCATCTTGGTGTTATGTGTAGTAAGAATTTTAATACGTCAGCCTTGGTGAAAGACTGCTGTAACAAAATGAGAAGTACCTTTTTTGGCATTGTCAATTATGGGTTTAACGATAATGGTTTGCAGCTGTTGACTTGTAAACATATTTATTACACAGTTGTTATTCCCGAAGCAGTGTATGGCTGTGAATGCTGGGGTACATGAAGTTTAAGTAAAAGTGATTTGTCATCGTTAGAACGAGCGCAGAGGCTTTGCATTAAATATATTCCTGGATTAAATATTCGTTAATGTACAGATGTTGTTCTAAGTCTACTTAACTGCTTACCTTTGGAGTATGAAATAGACATATGAAAACTCCAATTGTTTGGTCAAATTTGTAGACTTGAAAGTGACTGTGCCATCAAGAAATTGTTTTTATTAAGATTATGTGTTTTTTAGCAGGTAATGTAAAATAAGGATTTTTTTTTCAAATATTTTTACTGTTTTCTGTAGATATGGATTAAGCCACTATATGTATAGTTTTGCGCCAGATGGTATCTATCCCAGCAAAGGTGTTTGGAAGAACCTGGTAAAAACCTGAATCAGAGGAGCGTTCGTGCGTGAGTGGAACGAACGTACATCCAAATCACTGTTATATAGATTCAGGCAAGAGCAAAAACACTTCCAAATTAGTGATTTATGGTTATTTGGCATGTTTCACTCTTACTTATGAGTCCAAGCTAAAAGAGTTGCTCAGTTAATTGTATATCTTGTACGTTATGATTATGTGTGTCAGAAATGTGGTGTAGAGCACCTGTTCAATTTTACAGATCTCTTGCTGTTAGATTGCACGTATGTTTACGCTGAAAGATGCAAATTGTATGAAAGAGTCAGGCTGCTTTCGGATATGAGACGTCTGTAGTCATTCGTCAATTGACAAAAGAGCATTTAGTATGCACGCTTCCCGGTGTTTGGCATCCATTAGTTGACTGTCATATTTCAAGTTGTGAATGTTACGACAGTTTAGTGTGTCTGTTATTCAAACACGTTTTTTACATGTATAAGGCTTATCATAGATACCGTGCTGCATGAAATAGTTAAGTTTTCTTAATTGGTACATGTCCTTTTTGTGTTTAATTCTGTCTTATACTTTGAAGGATCAAAATCGTAATTCGCATATTAGACTGCTTTCCAAACTTGTATTTCTTCTTTATTTCGTTTCGAAAGAAAGGGCAATGAGTTTTTTTGTTTGACTGTTTTTGTTGATTCTGGTTTGTTGTATGTTCTTTTTTGTGTATGTGTTTTTTTAATGTGTTTTTTTCCCTAGGCCCTAATTGTTTCTTTTTCCAGAATTCATTGCACTTATTCTAATTGGTTGCTGTAAGTCTATACAAAAATGCATACAACTTTTGATTTCGTTTCGCAAAGGTTTGTTTGTTGGATCTAGGCACGCCTGATGAATCTAGCTGTGTATTTGTTGCTCTCAATTTAGTTAAATAACAGTAACCATTTATATATTAGCATTGTATTATCTAGGTATTTGAAAAGTACTCTATTGTGCATGAGTATGTGCTAGTTTGTAAGATTTCTTTGATTATTCTTTTTATATTATATATGCATCTGCTTATGTAATCCATGTGATGAATCTCCTTCTAGGAGGAAATAAAGAATATATATATATATATATATTCAAGCTCGAAAGGTTATAAAAGTAACACTGGTTGGATAGATAAGAGTGTCTCATTAAAACTTAGTTTGAAGTTGACGTTTGATTGTCTTAGGATGATATACTCCTCCATAGTATTGTTCTTGACTCGCAGTGAAAACAATATGCGGTTAGCATTTTCACTCCTATGGTTCGACGTTTGACAACTGCAAAATAATTAATTAATTGTTAGATAATTTAGGCGCGAATCTATTAGTGCAAAAGCTATAAGTAGTTTTATTGTTTATTTCAGTCTTATTATGGTAACACCAATAAATATACATGCATATGCAGTTAAAAGTTTTAATCATGCCATTCAATTTAGAATTATAAGAGACTACAATTACATCAAATGAGTACACTGCAGAGGTTTCTCAGTTACTATGTATATATTCTAGTCATGTATACATATTTAGTGCAAGTAGTTTCATTGATTACATAATATTTTACTTTAGAGGCTAGACATTGCAGACTAGTAGACAGATCTGACATATCTCATAGATCATCAGATTTTGGACTTTATAATATTGCTTTCCTGATAAAATGATATAGCAGTCTATCGCACATTTGTCGATTAAATGGCAACTTTTAACAGGACATAATGCTATTTTAATGTATATGGCAAGTCTGAAAACGGTGTAATTGCAGTTTTGAAAAAGCCAATTCGTTTGAAATATTTACTGTTTCATATCATACGCCGCTCTGTGAAGACACAATGCTTAAACCAACAACACTCACCAAAGATGAAATTTTTTACCAATTTTGTACTTGTGTAAATTTTCTTTGGTTATTTTGGAGCATAATGACGTTTTTAACCTTCAGTCTGCTAAGGGTGACCGTGATAGAATTTGCAAACTTCTTGGATCCAGATTAGACACGAGTAACTCAGCGTCTTACCAGGATCCAAGCTGTTTGACACTCGGCCAATTGTCTCTCTCATACTGGCAATTCTAATGAATTTTAGAATCTCGGCAGACGACAGTTTAAGCAGACGACATTTTTTCATCAGGCTAAAGGTTAGTTGTTTTCTGTTCAAGATCAATGTAGCCTTGATCTTTGAAGTAATGAGCTCACAATCGAGAGAAAACTTACGTTTGTCAGTTTCGGCCTCCTTGAAAATTTGAAGAGTGTATATCTAGGCGTTCACCGGTTATGATTCAGACTAGATTTAGTCTACCGAAATATGGAAACCTTATAAAAAGCATAAAGATACATCTAAAATTTCGTTTACACAAATATCTGTATATGTTTTCTGCTAATTATTGAAATCAGTGATATAACTGTGAAGTTTGAAGAAATTCGTATTTCATGTTTTAAAATTAATATACACTTTTATGAGAAAAGGTGTTTGCAAATCGAATGGTTTACACTGATGTTTATAAATGAGGAATTACTACTTCACAAATTTCCAATAATTTGCTATTTAAACTTCAAATGCGCGCATATTCCTTTAAAGTCCCTTTCAAACCCAAGGAAGGCAGAAAAA
>JAULCC010563470.1:0-10579 GCA_032358795.1 Nuttallia obscurata
TAGATGCTTTCATCCTACCATTATGTCAATGTAAATACTAAGTGTTTTGTTACAACAATGCTTTTTATCAGAGCTTGATATCAATATGGGTATTATAGCTACTGACAATAATATTCCTACGTGTACCTGGTTACTAGTTAAACCAGTAATACGAATTAAGATACTGATGATATGCTGAATGAGACCAACGATTAAATGAGCAATTAATGACATCGCTTAACCATCAATTTAATTTGCTTGCAACCTTCAATTTACAATTTATTTGTACCTACATGTGCAACGAAATCAAACTTTTCCGCCAAATGAAACCGTAATTTTCTATATATTCTTACGGCACCTATAATATTATAAACTGGAATGAATTTTAGTCCTCATAATCTGGCCGATATTTGAAGCAAATACCTACAACGTTTTTAAACGGGTATAATTTTTGCGTCCTGATCACCTGGCCGATCTTTACAGCAAATGCTTGTAACGTTTTTAAACAGACTAAATTTTCACTTCCTAAAAAACCTGAACCCGTTTAAGCCTAGGAACCATGGCACTCGTATTTAAGTAAGTCACGAATCACTACTTTTGTATAAATATTCTTTTGATATCGATTAGTCAGGTTCACTATGTCATTGAATTGAAGTTCGTTCAAATTTTGATAGATTTGCAAACCTATACATTTTTTGGAAAGATAAACAAATTAAGTTATCAATTTTACATTTGCGGAGAGCAGGTGATACATGTATGACCGCCATTTTCAATTTTCATAATGGCCGCCTAAAAATACAGTTTTTGCTCTATATCTGCTTCCAATTAACATAAAAACATAATTCATAATGTTATTTCTATGTTTTCATGTTTAAGGAATCCAATAAAGGGGTCAAATACATATTTCGACAAACCAATAAGACAATATCGAAAGATAATTGCGTCATATCACTTAAGCTGATACCAATCACGATAAACTTGGTAATCTAATTAGTGACATACATGTTTTGGGTCTAAAGTAATAGAACATGTTTTAAAAAGTTCCCTTTAATTATCATTATCACAATCTAAAACGTCATTTTTTATATTATAAGCTGCATTGCTTTCACAAAGGTCTGTACATGTCGAATTATGACGTCTACATAAACATCTAACTTGATGCTTAGTTGGCTTTACACTGACATCTGACTAACTCGACAATAGCGTGTGGAGCAGGTATAAAACTGGTATTTATAGCTAGTATTTGGTTGCTCTTATCCCAACAATTAATATGTTCTGGGAGGTTTAAACACACTTGTGGCATCATATTCTACTCAGTTCTCTGGTTTTTTTTTGCAAAAACAGATGCTATCCTAGCTGTGGCATATTGGTTATCAGAATACCATTTGGCATTTTGGTATACATATTTTGCCAAAAATATCCTTTACCTCCTTTGTTAAGTCACCATCTTCTGTTATTGTCAGAAATGACCTGATAATTTCCATTTCAGCTTTCATGTAATGTTGAAACAACTTTGATTTTCCTATTTTGACAACCACTTGTTATTGTCTGTTCCAGTGAATGCGTTGAAAACAAGTATTGCTATTGCCTTCTTTCTACCTAGGCCTTTCTCCACTGAACCTGATGCCATGTAATGTTGAAGACTTTTTACTCGTATCTGGAGTGAAATGACAATCTGTGTATTAGAGATCACTGTGATGTTGCTGCTGAGATGTAAATTATTAGTGACAGTCCTCATAATTGTTAGCATCATACTGCATGCTTTGTCTTATATCTATTGCATGGACATTACTTGGTGAGATTTCGTTATGTAATATTGTCTTTAACGCTGAGGCTTTGGAAATTTCGACCTCCAGCCTAAATTGATAATCTGCATTTCCAGTTCTAACTGGACAGATGTTAGTCGTTTTCTATATGACAAAAGAAACAGCGATCCTTTGATAAAGGTTTTGATCCAGACCTAGTGAATGGCGTTGAAGTGCTCGATAGGTTTGCTTATATTTATATACCTGTCCTTTTATGGCCACGTTGTTTTTATGATATACTGCCCCGAGGTAATATAATGTCCATTACGGTTTCTAGCACGTTTCAATGGCACTTTATTTGTAGTTTTAGAATAGCAGGTCTTATGCCACGTTTCTTTCACTTCGAGCATCATTTCTTTAGTTTATTCACATAAACGCCTATTGGCAGCAACGCATTCCATGTCCTCTAGACCTGATCCTTTTGCTGTCGATTAATCTCAAAGCCAAGTTCATAAAACCAAACTTTTCATTCTTGACGAAAAATGCACACAAAGCACACCTACGCCAAATTAAATGTAAAATGCTCAGGACAAATAACCCATATGTATTATCCCAAGCTTCCATCAATACACTTATATGGTAGAATAAGTTGCTGTCATATAAGAAATGATTGAAAAATGATTTGAATGTCTCAAGAATTGAGCAAAGAAATGGTACAAAAATAAAATTAGAATAAATAAAATTCAAACTCAAAATGTACATATTTGAATCCCCCATCTCACTCTTAATGTTTGAATTATATTCAGATATTGTTTTAAAACCAAGTTCCAACCTTAAATCCCATGTAGTTCCTTACAATCTTAATGTTTGACAGTTATCAAAAACTATTGGGTATGTTCTGTTAAAACATTCTTAAAAATCTACCTTCAACAAAAAGAAAAGTTCTATACATATACAACCAACAGACTACTTCAATTGCAAAGTGTAGATTATTGTCTGTCAACGTTTTGAAATGATGACCCGCCCACAACCAGCATCACTATGAAACAACAAAAACAGGTAAAAATACTGAAAAGAAATCATACAATTCTTGAATAAAAAAATCTAAGGAGTTGGTGTAATGTTTATTGACTGTACTATTAATGACATTTAAGCAAACATGTAACTCTTTAATAGGTTGTTAATGTGAGAAGTCTGATTAAGCCTCCAATGCATTCTTTTTCCTCAAAAGAATAGAAACAGCTTACTGAATGAAGTTAGATGACTAGAAGTTAAGATAAGTCATTTAATATTTACAGCGGCCATTTTGAAGAAAACTAATGAAAACCATTTGAGATCGAAAACACTAATACAAATTTATGTTTATAATTACACCATCGGTAAATAAATAGCCCTGAAACATAGGATAATCACATTCATGGAAGTTTCCGTGTTAATTAAAAGCCAAGATAGAGTCAATAACGTATGCTATGTGGCCATTTTGAAAATAAAAACTGGCGGCTTTACTTTAATATCCGAAAATGTAACATCCATATTTTAATTCCCTATGCTTTACGTTTCCAAAAATGTATAGGTTTGCTAATAGTTTGAACAAATACAGTGAACTTGACTTATTGTCGAATTATTTTCAAAGCAATGTGATATATCTAATATTTAGTCTATTAAAGTTATGTTTGCAAAACATCGAATTCCAATCTTTAGGCCAAATACCGAATTTAAATCGATAAATTCAAAACAAAGTAACTTTTAAAAAGTTTGCGTAAAATTAAGAAATACATCACATCTTTAAACTAACTGTACATATGATAAATCAGTAAATATGATTTTAACACTTGTTAATTTCGACGGTTACATGCGGTGGTACGTCTAAAGATATTCTGGGTAATATTTATCTTAATCGATTTTTTAAAATTTACGTTTTTTTACGCTACATGAAAACATGCTCGCATAAAGAACACAATGTGTTTTGCATTTTTATGTATGCGAACCAACTATTACTAAAATCCATATACGTATAAAAACGTATTCTAATAAAAATGTGTTCGTAATAAATTCGGGGAAACACGTATTTTGTACGTGAATTTACAGTGTATCTTTAAGATATGCTTGCCATTGCTGAAGAACCACAACATATGCAAAATCTGTATTAAAGGCTCAATAAGCGTATTAAAATGAATAAAAATATCTTAATGTTACGCAAAGTTTCGTTGTAGGGTTAAAGCATTAAAAAAGGGCCTGTTTTACAACGTTAAAGCGTAAGCTGTAAATAACAGTCAGGTTTTGAGGAGAGAAAAATTACACCCGTTTAAAAACGCTGTAGGCATTCGCTGCAATATCGGCCAGGTTTTGAGGAGAGAGAAAAAACACCCGTTTAAATACGTTGTAGGCAGTTACTGCAACTATTGGCCAGGTGTCTAAAGGATAGTTTGCACATTGTTTTAATTATTTTTAAATACTGTCAAGTTTTGAGTTCTCTGTCAAATTGCTATGTTGTTGTTGTTGTTGTTATATTCCTCCGCTAGCTTGTTCGGAGAACCCAAATAGTCCTTGGTGAGTATTGGCGTCCTTTTTGCGGCGTACGTGGTCGACTTATCACGAATGCACAAATAATGAATATATGTACGCGTTCATAGCATGTCTATGTACACTATTAAAATAACTAAATGTTCAGTATGAATACTTTTACGGCACAGGAATATATACGAGTTTCAACTATAAAATGTCAGTTAAGGTACATCTCTCACGGTAATCAAGAAGTTAATCATTAAAATGTACAAGTTAAGAAAAAAGTTAAAATGAGGTCTACTTTATCAAGTCCTTATAATAGCTATAAAGGGCACTTTGCCAGCACACGGCATCGTTGAAGGTGCAGCTTCCAGTTGAGCTCTCTGGACAGAAGTTCCACCTGTGCAATTTCAGCCTCTGAGGGTAAGCAGGTATTGCAGATCCTTGAATGTGTGCAGTCCATGATGAGCTGTGTGAAACTATCATCATCGTTGATCATGTTATAAGGATTAAGTCTTCCAGGGGTCAGTGGAAGTAGAGGATGAGTGTCTTGTTCTCCTCTCCTATAGTCTCTAAAGATAGGCATTTTTAGATATAATAAACTCTGGTCTCTGTTTTTTATTGCATAGTCTACATGTCGGGTCCACGGTATATTGGTTAAAGACCGCTCTACTGGACTGTAGGGTATAGGTACCAGTTAGAAGTTTGGCTTTAATCTCTGCTTTCTTAACATCCTCTTTATTTGGTCTGACTGTTGTATAAATGTGGTTGGCATGTCTTACTCTCATGTTCTTTCCTTTTCCTATCATAAAAGTTGCAAACATAAATTATGAGTCTTAAACGCTTTGTCAAAATTGAAAATTTGAAATTGCCAAAGTACGAATTCATCTTTTAAATTATAAAAAAATGTCTAATTCGACGAGTGAAAATACTTTTTTGAGATAATTTACTCAATTAAAATGTACCACCAAATTTTGTTGCATTTCAGTGGCAAGGTATCAGTCACTTAGTGGAGGATATAAGTTCAACTTTACTCAAGCTGTACAGTTTTGTCGAAATATGAACGAGACCATAGGCACGCCTTCAATGCTTTTGGAAGCCCGAGCCTTCGGGCTAAACAATTGTCGATGTGGCTGGTTATCAGACGAGACAAATGGCTTTGTCTTACAGAAAAAAGATACTTGCACAAGTATGCCTTTCACAGACAAAATCTTTCGCTGTGGACGTTTTTTAGCCGATGTGTGGTGTACTATATATTAACGTTAATGACTCCCATGAGAATTCTTCATCGAAGGTCAGTCAAACATTGTGGACAATACCTGATTTGAACTCATTTACGTGGTACAGTGATGGGGTCTAGATGACAGGAGATAAAGCTACACAAGTGTTATCTCTAATGTGTCAAATGAGTCAGACAATGTAAACAAGAATATGTTCAGAACAAAAACACAGTTTTCTAGCTCTTGGACATAATATTGGTTATAATAAACTCTTTCCAAGAAATCACCACAACGTCTCTTAATCACTATCCGACGCTTATTGTTCGGGAATACATATGTCATTCTCGCGTGAACGAGGCTTGATCTCATAAAGGCATTGCCACGAGAGCATAGTGAAGATGTATATATAAAACATATGTCTACCCATAAAACAATAGTGTTAAGTTTGCAGCATAGAAATTAAATAAATTACTCGGCATATAATTTCATTTTTTTATTTTTTATTTTTTAATGCATATGTATATGTTTTTCAATGGCAACTCCTGGAAAGTTGATTTACAACATAATCCGTGTATGTGCACATAATCAGCTCAAGTGGAAACGCGGTTAGACGCGACTAGTGATTGTAAATTTCGTGCGACTCCAGGCAATGGTTGCAGTAATTTGAAGTACGCCAAACAAATGATAGGCGACAGAGTGTTCCTAAATGAGAAAATGACGCCATTAAATCAACTAGTATGTTCCTCTCTCAGACTGAAAGGTCGTGAAAACGGGAAGAGATGTTGAAAAAAATGGTTGAAGGAAAGCTATGGAGAGCGAAGTCGATATAAAGTCTTCGGGCTTTGACCATAGCATGGACAAATCATGGTCGCATAGAACGAGGAAAACTTACAGGGGAGAGTTCGGCTGTTTTTCTGTTTCGGTCGATATATTTTCCTTGGTGTATAAGGATCTAGTGAGACAACAATTATAATGGTTATTTACAGAACAGAGACGTATCTATGCCTGCAATAGCTTCAATCCTGCTGCAAAATGGTTAGTTACTGTTATTGCTGTGTAGATATATTTTGTTTGCAATGTATGCAAATTGTACTTGGCAACCGGGCGTTATAGTTAAAAAGAATTAACTTTATGTGTATGATTCTGCGATGTTTGATTATGTGATTTTGTTTTGTGTTCGTGCTGTTTTAATCTTAGTTTATGTTTTATTAGCCTAATATAGTTTAGCTGAATGCGTTTGGTACAGAAACCTTTTATATCTATACTCGTATTATATTTCTCTGTCTGCATTTTGATTTTTCATTCAGAATAACTCTAGTCACAACATTTATTAATTTCTGTATTATTGAATATTTACGAGCTAAAGCTTATGAAAAGTAGCTGTTGATCGATGCTCCAATAACTACACATAGTGTTAATTCGACGAGGCTGTATGTGTGTATTGTTGGTTTTCTTGTATGAACAAATGATTTTTCCTCTTTCTCTACTGAAAGTTCTGATTCTGTTTCTTATAGTTTATAAATTGTGTTATCAATCTAACTAAAGTGCACAATCTTTGAAAGGACCAGCATATATTGAGGAGATGTACTTTATTCGATTTTTCTCAGTTAATTGATATGTGCTGCACGTCAATATGTTTAATAAGACTGGTTCTTCTAATATTTCAAATTAATAGTTATGCCGTCTATAACAAGTTACCAGACTTTAATTAAATGTTCCCCAAGTTTCTTTTTTCTTCTTTTTTTCCTTCTTTTCTTTATTTCTTTGCTTATTCCTCCTTTATTCCTTCCCATCTTTCTTTCTTGCTTCCCTGCTTCCTTTAATAAGTAGCGACAGAATTATTGAACACGATGAAAATCTAGCGATCTGGTTAAAAACCGATTTGTATTAAGTATTTTGGAAACAAACGAACGATTTTCTGATAAGGTCTTTAAAAGAAGCATTTGGGTCAAACTATATTTCTTGTATTCAATCAGAAGTTCTCATTACATGTTTAGCGATAACAGTAGTAAATAAAGCGTACAAAAGAGGAACGGGGTGTCAATATGGTCAACGTCAGTTTATTTCCAAATCTCATACATGAAGATTTTGACAGCAATAAGCAAAGGAAGATTTAAAGTTGAAACTATAAAAATAATCTACGATTTACTTCAATACACTGATAATCATAACATTCCCTGCATTCTTTTTTTCATTTGTTTTGAAAGGGCTGTTGATTCTTTATAATGGCATTTGTAGATTAAACACTCTCTCTTTTCATTTTTGGCCAGTTCACCAGAAAGTGGTTTTATATTTTCTATAAGGACGTAGATACAGCTGTAATGCAATGCGCCTTTCCTATATACAAGTATCATGAGCAGCCATTCTAGATATATGGGCATGAAGAAAAAAAGGAATAACAGGCATACATGTACATATTGATATTGGCATCAGCTGAGACGGTTTCTTAATGTTTTAGCACACAGTCTTATCATATCAGACCTATATAACAGGGTTGAAAATAGATTTTGAAAAAAAAGCTGTGTGGAAAGGAAAAAAATACATGTATAGTATTTAACTTTAACCTGACTAAAACATAATGTAAAGTAAACTGGGTGTACACTGACGTTCAGCTGCAAAGTGTACATTTCCATGTAGATATAGAAAAAATAGTTAATCTTAGTTACAGCAATAGCGATAAAAGGGGACAGGTCAATACACAACGAACATTTTGTTTTTGCGGCACTGCAACGAGTGTGTTAGCAATAACAGTGTCACGACTCAGTTCTCATTAAAAATGGGATATGAATAATTTGAACTGCTCATTCAGTCTTCCAATGTTAATCTTCATGATTTGAAATACTCAATAAATTAGCCAGTAACGTAAATTCATTTTGCGGTCAAAGGGACGATCTCCCAGAGCTCTCAATGTAGCTGATTTCGATATTTATTTTTAAAAGCTTACACTCGTAAGGTACGATTCAAATAGAAACATAATGCATTGGACTTACTTAAGTGCTCGACAATATAAAGATAACATATAAGTAAAGCATCATTGTCTCCAAAATGACTGACATAAGCGATCGTTAGGTTGTAAACATTACAAGACGCCTTGATTGTTTACGTGTAAACACATTTCATGAGAAACCATTCGGCCTTCGCATATATCATGCACCGCCAAAATGATATCTCTCCAAACTGTAACGACAGTATATTTGGTTTCATAGAACTTGCAAATAATCCGATGGCTTTACTGTTTCCTAATTCAATTTTACAATGGACGGGATAATGTGGGCGACAGTGGTAAAGAATGTTCCAGAACCGGTTATTCTATGTATGATCAGCTTTGTTATCTCATTTGAATTATTTCAAATACGTATTTCATTTGAATTTTTTATAACAAGATCACATAGTTATATTAGGGTATTGTGGGGAATTACTGTTTGGGCAGTGGTGTGCACTGGTAAGGTACATTGCTTGTACCAGGTCATTCGGAACACCCTCGGCTGTTTTCTACGAAACAGAAAATAGCCGAGGAGTTCCGAATAGTAGCAGGTCGGTTGTGTTAATAATTGAAAGGAACACGGCCCACATGCATAACGAGGAACAAGTCGTTCGTAAATAGATTATGTATATATAAAGAGCATTTGTAAGTTGAAGCAACTGTGGTAAGGAGTTTTTTCAAATAAGTTTGTAAAAATGACTATTAAGCTCTCTTGTACTACACTCATTTTTTCAGAACGGGCAGAAAATGCATTATTAAAGTGCTCTTTAGGTATAATGAGAATTTACTGAAATAGAGAATTTTAAACAGCATTGCCGCGAGGTTTAAACTAGGGGACTTGCATGCTTGATTTCATGTATGGCTCAACCAAATGTCACAGGGAAAGAAATCTGTGCTGCAGGATGGATTTGGCAAGTCCTAAAAAAACCAAATTTTCAAATAAATATGCTCGACCACTTGGTCCTGCGCGCATGCATTATAACGGAACAATTATACCCACCGCATCATATACCTAAATCGCCTTTGACAGCAGTCAGTTACGACAGAAAGAAACAAGCTTATGGTAAAAAATTGTTGCTACACTACCATGCTCTGGCAATATCATCACTATCTAAACTGATGTTCAAATGACCCTTCAGACACTTGTACCACATCTTGGTATTACAGGGAGTTCATTGTTTCACCATACACCAGCGACAAGTATATAGGCTCATGATTTTAGATATCAAGATTATATTTGAAATCCAATGTAATTTCTTTATCTGGTTAGATAATACATTTATATAGCTTCTCTGTTAACTCAGCAAAAAACGTTTGTTAAAAAACCAAAAACCTGTTGTAAATGTGCTCTATGTTCAGATTCATGTGATTGCTAGAAGTGTTTTTGTAACGCCACATTCTAATAAAATATTGTATTTTATTGTAATGTTTTTTTCTGGTTTCCGGCTGAAAAAATAAAGCAGTGTTTCGTCACTCATGACAACATCTCCCAAACGGCTATTACGATGCTTGCTCGACACGTTCCCCTATTCTGCTGAGAGGTCAGCAGGAGAAAGATCCAACGTTCCCCTCCTCTGCTGAGAGTTCAGCTGAGGAAAGATCCAACGTTCCATTCTTCTGCTGAGAGGTCAGCAGGGGAAAGAGCCAACGTTCCACTCTTCTGCTGAGAGGTCAGCAGGGGAAAGATCCAACTTTCCACTCTTCTGTTGAGAGGTCAGCAGGGGAAAGATCCAACGTTCCACTCTTCTGCTGAGAGGTCAGCAGGGGAACGATCCAACGTTCCACTCTTCTGATGAGAGGTCAGCAGGGGAAAGATTCAACGTTCCACTTATTTTTCTGAGAGGTCAGCAGGTGAAAGATTCAACGTTCCACTCTTCTGCTGAGAGGTCAGCATGGGAAAGATCCAACATTCTTCTCTTCTGTTGAGAGGTCAGCAGGGGAAAGTTCCAACGTTCCACTCTTCTGCTGAGAGGTCAGCAGGTGAAAGATCCAACGTTCCACTCTTCTGCTGAGAGGTCAGCAGGTGAAAGATCCAACGTTCCACTCTTCTGCTGAGAGGTCAGCAGGGGAAAGATCCAACGTTCCACTCTTCTGCTGAGAGGTCAGCAGGGGAAAGATCCAACGTTCACAGACTTTGCCTACATTGT
>JAULCC010563580.1:0-10578 GCA_032358795.1 Nuttallia obscurata
TAAAAGACCCGATATGTTTAAATTTGTGCGAGGGTTTTAGAATTTCGAATTAAGACATACATCTTATTACATGTAATAAGTCAATAAATTAAGGCAGTGATAGAAAATAACTTAACGAAGTTAAGAACGATCTTATTTTTATTACGCTTTCTTACCATATACCTGCTGAATAATTATAGCCAACATTTTTATTTATGATTCGTATTAGCCCTTAGCCTGCTGGAAAAACTTGTCGTCTGCTGAAATTGTCGTCTGCCCGGATTTAAAATTCACCGAGTATTTGGAGAAACACTTGGCCGAGTGTTAAACAGCTTGGATCAGGATGAGACTCCGAGTTACTCGGCGTCTAATCTGGACCAAGATGTTGGTAAATTCCATTACGGTCGTGCTTAACAGGCTTTGGTTAAGTAATGCAATGAACAAGTTTAAAGGTAATTGTTTTGTTTATTTGCTATGGCAAACCATGCAAATTCTGTTTCATAATATTTGTTCTTAAAATAACTGAGCTTGGTCTAACAACGTGACAGTTTTCACCCATGAAAATCGTAAGATCAATTTTCAAGTAACATAATTCATGTGAAAGGCTTTCAACAGGTAAGCCTTAACCCTTAGCCTGCCGGAAAAAATGTAGTCTGCCTGGATTTTAAAATTCATCAAATTAGCGCAATATTTGGATAAAACAATCGACTGAGTGTTAAACAGCTTGGATCCGGATTAGACGCTGAGTTACTCGGGATATAATGTGGACCCAAGCTGTTTGCATATTCTTTCACGGTCACCCTTAACAGGCTAAAGATTTATTATTCTGTAATACTGTCGTGAGCATGACTTCAAATTCTGATTCTAAATAGATAGATACGGCGCACATAACACAGTCGAAGCATCTATGAATATTAAATAAACTTAAATATATACCACATTCCACTAGGGAAAAACCCTTCGCCCATATTCGTCAGTTTATAATGCGTCAGGTTTTCTGCTCCCAACCATTCAACCGGGTATCTTGGAGCATTTTCGTCTAACGTATGGGTCAGATCTAACAAAACACGACCGTAGGACGTTCCAAGGATTGCCAATATAAACACAAACGTCAGCATATTTTTCTTCTGTAGCGTGAATTTTCTTTAAAAAAAGAACTGAAATTAGCAACTGTGCCTGAATCCACAGAATTATTTTCACAAGCGTTAGAAAATAACAAACAAAAAGATGCAGATGAACAGTAACAAGTAAACTAGCTGCTAAATCTCTAAGTAGTGCAAATTCACTGTTCGTAAACAAGCTATAATTTGAAGTTCATTTAATCTGTACTTTGCACATGAAAAACATGTCAGTAATTACCTGGTCAGTTCTTACTTATTATTTGCTTAAAATGCAATTCTTTCCAGTGTTTTATTGTATCCCTTTGATCCTTTTTTGCTTTGTTTTTAAATCGCTCTAGCATTTGAAAGGTACTTAAAGTAACGTGACGTTTTTGCTCCGTGACATATGATTTTACGACGTCATGACGTCGCTATAACAATTACATATATTTAAAAAATGCATCTTGAAAAAGGCAGCGATGCCGAAACATTAGGGAACTCCTTGGCCGAGAGGTTATAGTCATTGAATTCCAATCTCTCAGTCCCTCACCGATGTGGGTTCGAATCCGGGTCTGGGCACTTCGGATTTTTCAAGAAAAGAAAACCTTCCAGCTGGCTTGCGTGAAACCCAGGTACACTCTGTGCCTGAAAAAGTGTAAAGAGGTCCCACAGGGTCTTTCGCCACATGCAATGAACTGGACGTCGCAATATGACTGCAATACAGATAAAGCGACGTTTAATTCCAAATAAACATACAAACAAAAGTTGAAAAATCAATTAAAATAAAGCTATAGCTATGCTTCCAATTTTTTGGCAAAACGATTGACTGAGTGTCAAATAGCTTGAAACGCAAGCTGTTTGCATATGACTTAAAACTCGGGATAAGGTAGTGAAGGGGTTATGATAGACCGCCCAATTTTATCCAGATTAGATACACATTTTCTTCACGATGGAAATTTGACTAGAACAGTCAATCTGTTTTATTTTTATTTCATTGAATAATTTAGACTATAGGAGCTTAATGTTGAATACGTTTGACATATGTCACGTATGGTGTAAGTTTTATGTCTTCTGTTTTGAAGAAAGAACGCTGTTATATGTCTGCAAAATGTGTATTTATTTCAAATGCGTTTGCGTTTTTAAACAGTTATATTTGAAAAGGACTGCATATAGCTCAATATGCTTGACGTGGTTGAAAAAAGTTTTGTTTTGTTTAAAGTTGCTACTTCACGAATTTTACTTCCATAGAATGGAAACGAATAACCTTTCTGAAGTTAAAAATTTAAATGAAGTCGAATAACAAGAACGAGCTGTGTAAATTAGGGTCAAGATTTATCCTGCTTGCAATCGACATTAGGTACGATTTAGTATTTTGTTAATCATTTTTAATTTTTCTATCAAAGCAAATACTTAAAGGGCAAAGAAAATAAAATGTTCAATCTTAAACAATATTGAAGCGTAATGAGTGTAAGAATCAGGTATATGTCAAAATAAGGCATACTCTAAGTCTTCTTTTGTGCTGCGGCTCGTCTTGTGCAGCCTAAATCAACCAAAGCAATTCAGAGAAGCTTTGATAGAAGAATGGGCCCGAATTCTGCAGCACAAAAATCCTGAGTTTATCAGCAGCATGCGAAGTCGTTGCCAAGCAGTTGCACGCGGGCAGCATACACGTTACTGAAATTGAAACTGACCGTAAATCAGTCTTCAAAATCGTCTTCTGAACATTTTCTATCATCAGCGAAGACTTACAAAATGCCTTATTTTTACCTATACCTTATTCTTCCATTCTTTACGCTTTAATTATTGTCTAGTTTTTTTGCCCTTAAGGTATTTGCTAAGATAGCAAAATCAAATTTAAAATGATCTGCAAAATATTAAATCATACCTAGTGCTAATGGCGTACAGGATAAAGCTTGACCCTTATCAAATTTTGAGTAGTATATATCTGTTACATAGCTGATTGCAGGGCAATGCTGGTATGTACTTTTGAATAACTCATTGCGATGCTACATTATGTAAATATGTAACGCAGCACAGCTCATTTTAATACACTGCATTGTAAATAAATCGTAAATAAAATGCACAACTCATGACAACGTAATTAAGATATATAATGCAGGCAAACGTACAACTGATTGCAATGCAATGTAAATTTATAATAGTCTGCATGATTCATGGCAACGCAATGCAAATGTAACAATGTGCACAGTTCAATACTACGATATTTTAATGAATACCATAGCTCACGACACATTGTAACGCATGCTAAATTCATACTAACTGCTATAAGAATGATATAGCGTTGCATCATAAGGTAAAGACATAATGACAATTCAACGTAAGTGTACAATGCTCCCCATCTCATTGAGGCGCAATGTAATTAATAATGATACATAACTTAATGCATTGCAATGTTCATATAATGTAGCGCAACTCAGTGTAAATTAGTGGCATAAATACAATGAATAATATTGAATTTCAACGTGAAATAATGGCCTAAACATGAAACAAACATTTGAAACAAAATAGACATTAGGCTATTTCTAAAATAAAGTTTCAAATAACGCCATCCACACAATTTAACAGTAGAGTGACGAATTTTAAATAGAAATGCATGTTGTTACAATGCAAAGTTATAAACAATTTCAAGTTAGAATATTCATGCCATTTAAAATATAAAAACGACAAAAGTTAATAAAACAAAATCCAATTGATATTACAAAAAAAACTTTTTGGTTAAACAAAGTAATATTTAAGTGTAGTTTATTTGTAAAATGAGCCAATAATATACGCGATTTACAAATCTTGGGGAAACAAGAACATATGCTTACCTGTATAGGTTGCCCCCAACTTTCAAATTAACTATGCAGAAGAAGTTTATCATATTATAGGGCAGGGCGGTTTCACCTAGACAGTTCAATTTATCAGTAGAGCGTAGCCATTAATGCATTTTAAAAGTACCAAAATGATGTATTACCTTTTTTTTTACAATATGAGAACAAATTAGATATATAAATTTCATTAACATATGCATATCAAGCGTGTTATCATGTGTTAAAGTTATATTGTCTAGCAATAAACTAAATGGTCTCGTTCATGCAGAATGGTATTATGTGCAACACATATATAGCGTATTGCCAATAAATTACGTGCTATCTAGTAATATTGACATGTTAATAAACAACGCGATCTCTTCCATGTAGCAAGTTGTGATGGTCACCACTTTTATTGTGTTGTCAGTTATAAACTTCATTATCTCGTTCATGTCAATCTGTGCAACAGCTATATTGTATTGTCAAAGTAACGCGTGATCTTGTTCACAGCAATTTATGAAAATAAACTACGAGATCTCGTCAATGCAGCAAGTTATAAATTGCAACAGCTTTATTGTCTTTTCAAGTAACTGAGTGATCTCAATCACAGTACGTTTTGACGCAGAACAACAATAATTTCTTGTCAATAAACTATAAAATCTTGTTCATGCAGCAAGTTATTAAATGCAACAGCTATACTGAAATTCATTTTTGCAAATAAATGCGTGATCTCGATCATAAAACATGTTATAGACTGTAACAGCTATATATTGTCTTGTCAATAAACGAAATTATCTCTATCATGCAGCAAGTTATTAAGCAGAGCAGCTTTTTTGTCTTGTCAATAACCTACCTGATTTCGTTCATGCAGCAAGTTTTTAAGTGTAACAGCTACAGACTACTCAAATGCCTAATCGTAGGAACCAATCGCGTAGCTTCTAACAAATATGATCACGTGACGCGTCAAGCGACCGGACATAAGCCTTTGAGCGATCTCGCTATAAGAAGTTGTCAATAAACTGCATGATCTCGATCATACAAAATGTTTAAAAGTGCATCAGTATATTGCCTTTTCAATAAACTGTTTGATCACATTTATACAATATGTACTGCTTGTCCATAAAATGCCGCATTACGTGCAGCAGCAACTGTGTATTCTTGTCAATAAACTGCATGATCCCGTTTATACAGCATAATATAATTATGTGATTTTTATGTACAATAAATTGCACAATGGTGTTGTGGATATGGTATCCGCATTGCTCTCTTGGGATTGCGGATTTGAGACCATAAATGGATCTTTTTCGGACCATCACCAGAAACAAAAAAAATATTTCATCATGGAGATGGGCTCGAAAATGTTTCTATAAGCTAAGTGGCATTCTTATTATATCTGCTGTTATAAAATATAATCTACTTAAGTAATGATTTGTCGTTTATGCAAGCTCCTTATATGTACTATAGCTGTTGCCACCGTACTATGTAAACTTTAATACAAGAGCTTTATTATACGCAACAGCTACGCTGTCTTGCGAAAGAACTTTGAACTCGGTCTTACATGCAGTGTGTAATTACGTACAACTAATGAAATGAAATTTTCAAACACATTGCATTCTGTTGTAACTTTGATGCAGGTATATAGGTGGTTTAAACCAGCCTTGCTTGAGGGCTAGCTTCTCCAGCGACACGGTTAAGCACGGGCAAGCTGTTTGACACTCGGCCAGGAGTTTCACCAAATATTAGGCGAATCCGATGGATTTTAAATCCAGGCGGACAACAATTTAAGCAGGTGACAGTTTTTTAACCGGGCTAAGGGTTAAAGTTTATTGATATTCCCAAGAAATATCGGATGGCAGTAAATTAACTGTCTTTGGCACAATCTCATTAAAATCGTATCCTAATTAGTGCACTTATCTATTATCTACCATTAGGGAAATATGAGCGAAGATACTGAATCTGATTTCAATGACAGTGTCTGAAGTATAGACTCTTATAAATCTTCCAAGTTGCTTGAATTTCACTAGTCCAAAATTATCCACTGATTTATTGTACATAATCACAGTCGTAGATTTCTCAATATGACAATGTCTCCATGCTCTAGAACGTTAATAACCATGGATCCAGGCTCGTATCACCAATACCCAGACATCTAATGTGAGTTGTAGTGGAAATGACAAGATCATATGATCAATAACAACAAACTTGTACTAATATGAATGCTTTGGTCTCATCAAGTCTCTTGATTAATTTAACGTTTTTTACCCAAGAAACACACTTGGGAACATAGAATAGCATAATTACGAAGTTTCGTGTACCATAACTGTATTTGAACAAATGTGTTCGAGCAATCGCAATATACAAAGTCATTTGCAATACAATATGAACTCCAATACTTGCCTTAATTTTAACTCCATCGTTGATTCAGTATTAACAGTAAGGTTAAAGAAAAACTTATTTGTCATTATGATTCGTTGCCTATTGACACGCATACATTTGGTTTAAACATATTTGTATTTTTCAAATCATGCACAGCATAAATATACATATTCATAAAAAGGATTAAAGCGAAAGAACATATTCTTATAGAGCTTCTTTCCTAAATAGCATTTGTATATAAAAAGTTGTTGGCGATTTTTAATTAGCTGTAAATTTATTAATTTGATTGATAAAAAGTAATCAAATTGTAGAAAGCTAAAGAAATAATGGTTTCGTTTAGTAGAATAAATTATTTGTTAGGATTCTTCGTTCGGGCAGAGGGGCGAATTTAACGATAAGGGACTCCAGGGTCGAGGGACAAGACTGGCACATGCTCAGAAAACATGCAAATTCCCGTAACTACATGTACTATTAAGAGTATTGTTAATAGAAGCAGCATCATGAGATCAAGTTGTAAAACGTTTACTATCGGAGATAAACTTTTGGGCAGCTTGAAAAAGATTTAGATTTGATTTGTACGATAGAGATTCGTTTCAAAATAGGATATTTGTAAGGGATAATGTGCACAACTGGGAGACAAAATGTAGGAAATCTCTTCCAATATCAATAAAAAGGGGACATGCAAAGAAGAAATGGTGAGTCTTTTCCACAATACCGCATTGGCAAAGAGTTATATCTGCTATACTTTTAGGATAAAGTTCTTCGTTTAATGTACTGCACTTAGTACGTAGTCGAGTAAGTATAATTCCGGCGTTACGGTTTTCTGTATAAAAGTATCTGGGCACAGCATGCAAGTCTTTGTATAGCAAGGATTTGAAACAGTTGACGGAAGCGGCATTTCTAGTTTCTTATGGCAGATTGTTCCAGTCACGAAAAGTAGCAGGTAGAAAGGAGTCAAGATAAAGACTGGTCCTGGCAGCAGGAGTCTGTAAGTTGTATGCATTACGTAACATGGATTGCGACAGTGACAACCTGTTGAGGAACGAGATCAGACAGATACGATGGCGATATGCTGTTAATCATTTTATTATGTAAGATAAACTTGTATTTTCTTCTGCGCGAACCCAAACTATCCCATCCTATTTCATTCGATATTATTGATAGATATTAGTTTTTGTTGCTCCAATGATATTCGTGCGGTTTCGTTTTGTATTTTGTTCGGTTCACACTTGTCATGTTCAGTACAGTTGTCCCAAATAACATCTGCATATTCTAAAATGGGACGTATAAATGATAGATAAATCGTTTCGAGAGATTTTCTGTCAAGCTGGTACTAAAGTTGTCGCAAAATGTTTATTCGTGGCCCTGCCTTGCATTTTGATATAGTATATATGGGAATGCCATTTGCAATCGCTTCTTAGATAAGAACCTACGTGTTTGTGACGCTGACCTTTCAGTAGAGGCTTGTAATCCATTTGCAGTTTTGGATAAACTTGCCCGTTATGTTTTTAAGAATTACGTGGATTTTGACGGATTAAACGTAACCAACCAAGTTGCAGCCCATTGTGAAATTTTATCAATATCATTGTTCATTGTGTCTGTATCTATGTCAAGTCATTTCTGTGTTCAACAATAAGATAAAGATTTGTGTCGTCGGCATATAGGCGAATGTTTGAGTCAATTTATGATACGATGTCATTTATATAGATTAAGAAGAAAAGGGGACCTAGAATATATCCCTGTGGGACACCAGCTTTGATGTCTTTCCTATTGGATTTGTTTCCTGGAAGAACAACACATTGTTAACAATTGCAAAGATAATCCAATAGCAACATCACGAAATGGTCAAATAAACCAGCAGCTTTAAGTTTGACAATAAGGCCTTTGTGCCAAACTCTATCAAATGCTTTACTGATGTCAAAGAAGACAACGCGAACTTCTTTGCCAGAATCAATGACTTTACAAAATGTATCATAGAGAAATGTTAATTGGTTGACAGTTGAGTCTCGAGAAATAAATCTTGATTGGAAAAAAGAAAGGAAGTTGATATATCTGTTTGAAGAGGAGTCTTTCAAAGACTTTACCTATAGCACTTAAGAGAGAGATCGGCCGGTAATTATTGACTAGATAGCAATCACCTTTCTTAAATATTGCACTAACAAATGCTTCCTTCCAGATTTGCCGAAATACACCAGCTGATATGCAGTTGTTGAAGAGATTGCATAGAGGCACACATATTTCTGTAGAAACCTGAGACAAGACACAATTATTGACTTGGTCTGGTCCGGTTGCTTTTCCAGTTTTTAAGGACTTTAGAACAGAGTTTACTCCTTCGGGAGTGACTGGCAATGGATTAAGAATATAAGTAGTTTCTGAGTTGATCATACAGTGATGTATATTATCTTCAATAAGGATTGTCTGTTATTGGAAAAAGTCGTTTAACATATTGGCTTTGGTTTGACTATCAATGATAGGTTTGCCGGAGTTTTATTATTTGAGGTATGAAGGATTTGAGAGTTTTCCACCAATCCTTCGATGAAAGATTGGATGATTTAGGTTTGCTTGATAATTTGTCGAAATGGTCTTGTTTAGCTTCCTATATAAGTGATATAACCATGTTCCTGATATGTCTAAATCTATACCAATGATGTTCTAAGGTGGAGAATTTCGCTTTCTTGTATGCTCGTTTTCTGATGTTTGTTTTAATTTCATTGTTATCCAATGTAGTTCTTGTGATTTAATGTGGACAATCTTGTTTGCAATTCATTGCTCAGTAAGTTCCATTAAATTATTTGTAAAATGTTCAGCTTGAGTATTTGGGTCAATATTTAATAAGTATATTTCTTCCCAATTTGTGTCAGCTATTTTGCCTCACAAAAGATTAAAATCACCTTAGTTGAATTTCCATATTCGCCTGTCATATGTTGCGGACTTGGGTTTTGAAAATTGAAAATTCCAAAGATAGGACAATGGTATCGTACATTTTGATCAAGGAATGGTTCAGTTACTCAAGAATTTACCAGGCTGTCACTATTACTAATGAGAAGAATGTCGATCATAGATGAGGAATTTTCAGGAAAGTGAGTAGGTTCTTGTATAGTTTGGTGAAGAGAGTATTGCTGACAAAGAGCGTCAATTCGAACAGATAGAGCAGGATTTACCATATTATAATTCATATCACTGGTGATAAGTATGTCCTTTAAGCCTGTATATACTGCAAGAGAAATGAAGTCATCAATCATATTGGTGTATGTTATTTCAGCGTTTGGTGGTAGTTGGAAGGTACCCAAAAGCGCATGATGAGCTCAACCCAGACACATTCGATACCATTTAATAAGTTCGAGATCTTTTCTAAAGCGGTATTGAATGGCATTTTTTATGTACACGATAACCCCACCGTGATCGTCATCGCGATCCCTTTGTTCAGGCAAGTGGAAGTTTGGGAAGCAGAATTCTTTTATAGCCAAATCATCATTTAGCCATGTTTCTAAGAAGGTAATGATGTCAAACCTCTATAGTTCATATAGTAGAATGTCTAGTTTGGGTTTAATGCTTTAAACATTGCAATGTTCTAAGAAAAGATTATGTGAAATACCCAAGGCATCACCAACAAATGAAGTAGAGTCAGAGTTGAGAGTTGAGTTCGTGCTGGTATTTACCAGCCTAGGATTAGGATAAATATCTCCAGACAGAAGAAGCAAGAGTGACAATCAACAGAGGCAGGTAAGTTAATTATGGTAGTCATAGCTAAGGTAGACCGAACAATTCTTTCCATAGTTTTACTAGTAATGATATGTTTGTAAGGAAGTTTGATCTGTTTTGCATGGTGCTTTGTAGAAAGCAGGCACTGGTGCAATGAGAATAAACTTATGAAGGGAATTTGCAGCCAAATATGTCTGAATGTGATTCAGAAACGGAACTAAATCTGTAGGCCATCAAGTGATTGCGCAAGTAAGAGAGTAAAATAGTTCCGTTTCAGAAATACATCTCAGCCTCCATGTTAGGTACATAATTTTCCTTTCGAATCCATTTGATACGGTTGTTTAATTTTTTTACATTAAATGTGTGATTGGAATTGTATATCAGTATATAGCATTTCAAGCATTCAGCAAATGCGAACCAATCATAGCATATTTTGTTCGTGATTGTAAAAACTGAGTAATGAAGGATAAATAATGTCAAAAGTGTAAATGCCATGTATGAATTTAGGGGAAAAGATATTGATGATGATGGTGATGATGTATTCGAAGGTTTAACGTCCCTCCTGAGCCCTGGGGGAGCAGCCGTCAGTATGGGAGTATACATTGAGT
>JAULCC010563691.1:0-10577 GCA_032358795.1 Nuttallia obscurata
AGCCTGTATAAAAGATGTGTCTTATCAAGGTGATCCTAGTGTATAGCCTGTATAAAAGATGTGTCTTGTCATGGTGATCCTAGTGTATAGCCTGTATAAAAGATGTATTTTGTCAAGGTGAACTAAGTGTAAAGCCTGTATAAAAAATGTGTCTAATCATGGTGATCCTGATGTATAGCATATACAAAAGAAATGGCTAATCATGGTGACCTGGTGTATAGACTGTATAAAAGATGTGTCTAATCATGGTGATCCTAGTGTATAGCCTGTATAAAAGATGTGTCTTATCAAGGTGATCCTAGTGTATAGCCTGTATAAAAGATGTGTCTTATCAAGGTGATCCTGGTGTATAGCCTGTATAAAAGATGTGTCTTATCATGGTGATCCTAGTGTATAGCTTGTATAAAAGATGTGTCTTATCATGGTGATCCTGATGTATAGCCTGTATAAAAAAATGTGTCTTATCATGGTGATCCTGATGTATAGCCTGTATAAACAAATGTGTCTTATCAAGGTGATCCTGGTGTATAGCCTGTATAAAAGATGTGACAAATCATGGTAACCTAGTGTAAAGCCTGTATAAAAAATGTGTGTTATCAAGGTGATCCTGATGTAAAGCCTGTGAAAAAGACGTGTCTTATCATGGTGATCCTGATGTATATCCTGTATAAAAGATGTGTCTAATCATGGCGATCCTAGTGTATAGCCTGTATAAAAAATATGTCTGATCATGGTGATCCTGATGTATAGCATGTCTAAAAAAATGTGTCTTATCAAGGTGTTCCTAGTGTATAGCCTGTATAACAGATGTGTCTAATCATGGTGACCCTGATGTATATCCTGTATAAAAGATGTGTCTTATCAAGGTGATCCTAGTGAATAGCCTGAAAGACGTGTATTGTTAAGGCCACATAGTGTATAGCCTAAATGAAAGAAAAGTATAATCATGGTTATCCAAGTATATAATCTATTTGGAAGAAGTGTAAGATCATGGAGATCCTAGTGTAAAGCGTATATAAAAGAAGTGTAAAATCATGGCGATCCTTATATAGCCTTTATGAAAAAAGTGTAAAATCATGGTGATCCTATTGTTAATGTATAGTTTGTTTGGAAGAGGTGTAAAAACATGGAGACCCTAGTGTTCAGCCTGTTTAAAAGAACTGCTAAGTCATGGTGTTCATAGTGTATAGCCTGTTTGAAAGAAGTGTAAAATCAAGGTGATCCTAGTACATAGCATATATAAAAGAAGTGTTATATCATGATGATCAAAGTGTTAAGTCTATTTCAAAGATATCTAAAAATAAGTGAAAAATCATGTGAATCCTAGTGTATAGCCTGTATAAAAGATGTGTAAATTCATGGTGATCCTTGTGTATAGCCTTTATGAAAGACGTGTCTTTTCATGGTGATCCTAGTGTATTGTCTATATAAAAGAACTATAAAAACATGGTGATCCTAGTATAAAGAATAGCATGAAAGAAGTGTCTTATAAAGGCTATCCTAGTTTGTAGTCTATATGAAAGAAGTTAAAAATGATGATGAGCCTAGTATATAGCCTATATGAAAGAAGTGTTAAATCATGGTAATCCTAGTGTTTAGGCTGTTTGAGTGAAGTGTATAATCATGGTACTCGATGGTGTAAAGCCTGTATAAAAGAAGTGTAAAATCCAGGTGATCCTAGTTTATAGCCTATATTCAAGAGGTGTAAAATCATGGACATCTTTGTGCATAGCATATATAAAAGAACTGTTTAATCATGGTCATCATAGTTTATAGCCTATTTGAAAAAAGTATATAATCAAGGTGATCCCAGTGTATAGTATATATAAAAAGGAGAGTAATATCATGGTGATCCAAGTGTTAAGTCTATTTCAAAGAAGTTTAAAATCAAGGCGATCGAAGTGTATGGCCTATACAAAATCGTGGTGATCCTAGTGTATAGTCTATATGAAAGAATTAGAAATTCATTGTCGATCCTAGTGTAAAGCCTTAATAACGAAGTGCATAATCATGGTAATTCTAGTGTATAGTTTTTATGAAAGAAGTGTAAGATTATGGTGATCCTAGCGTATAGTATTTTAATACTAGTGTATAATCAAGGTGATCCTAGTGTTTATGTAGCTGAAAATTTTTCTAATATACGCATCGGCATAGTAAAAATCGAAAAATAGACGGGGTCTACGATGATGTCTAGACTTAGGAAAGGGTTTTCGACGGAGAAGGTCGGGTGGGGAGGTGGTTAAGGCGGAATGGGGGTTCTTGGTCCGGTTAACGAAATGGCTCTTGGAGAGAAAGGCATCTGGGCGGGAGCCTCGGGAAAGTTAACAGCGGGTTGGGGGTGGTTAAGGAAGGGAGAAAGTCTAGGAAAGCTGGGGATCTTGGGGAAGGTCATACGGGTAAAATGTCAAGGCCGTTAGTTTACGGGTAGGCACTGGAAAGGAGGGATCTTGGAGTGGAAGGGCGTTTGGGAGAGGGGCGGGTCAGGGAGGTGATCTTGGAGGATAGGAATCTACGAGGGGAGGGGTGCTAGGTAGGCGGTATCTTGGGTGAGTTTTGGGAGGAGTAGGGGTCTGTCTAGGAGGGGAGTTTCCCGGGCAGAGTGTCGGAGGAGGTGAGGGTACTCTCTGTGTATTAATGTTTCTGTGTCGATGTGTAGACTGTATATGTTTGCCAGTGTGAGAGTGTTTATCCGCAGTATGTAGCACTTTTGTGTATGCGTGTGTGTGTGTGTGTGTGTGTGTGTGTGTGTGTGGAGTTGGGGCGGGGTTTCAAGTATATATACTGAAAAAAATAAGTTTGGCAAGTTGGTATATAATGCTAAAATTTGATAAATTTATACAACATTGAACAAAAACTCAAGTACTCACATTTTTAACAATTTAATTAAAAAAAAAACACACACACAAAAAGCATTATCTCCTCTGTAATCCGTCACACTGAATATTGTAGGGGTCAAAGAGAAAAGTCACAAATGTGTCAATATCAAGTATGCCATCCGTTCGGCGGCAGTCTTCGTGCAACGCTGGCTCAAGATCATGTACGTTTATGGCGTCATTACGTTCTCTGATCTTATGATGATGGTGATCCCCATGTGTTTAATGGGCAAAAGGTCTGTAGAATTGTATGGCCAGGGAAGAACAGAGATATTGCTACGCCTGAGATCATCCTGAATGTGACTGGCAGTGTGTGGTCGGGCGTTATCCTGTTAAAAAAATTGTGCATGTCGTAAGAAAAATGGTACGACCATTGGGACTACTATATCATCGCACTTCAGTACGGTTTCAAGCAATTGTAACAAGTGCAGTTTAACCACACTGGCAAATTCCCGCAAAAAATCACACTGCCACATTATCACAATAGTTTGTGTGTATCCTACTGCACAGCTGTAATGCTATTCTCACGGAGTAGTTTTATTTTTATTTTTATCTCTCCTAAACGGCTTGGCCAATTTCGACAAAACTTTAAAAAAATGTTCCTTGGGTGGTCCTCTTTCAAAGTTGTTCAAATAATTTGATTCCATGCAGAACTCTGGTTGCCATGGCAACAAAAAGGGAAGCATTTAAAGATCTTCTCCAAAACCAGTGACCAGATTTGAAAATAATTTGACATACGTGTTCCTTGGGTGGCCCTCTACAAAGATTGCTCATATTATTTTGATCAGTGAAAAACATGGCCGTTAGGGGGCGGAGTCAGGTTTCCTTATATGGATATAGTAAAAATTTAAACTCCAAAACTAGTGGCCAGATTTGAATTTTATTTGGCAGAAGTGTTTGTTCAATAATTTTGATTAATAAAAAACATGGCCACCGGGGGGGGGGGGGAGTTAGTTATCCGTTTATAAATTTAGTGAAAACTTTAATGATCCTCTTCTCTAAAACTAGTGGCCAGAATTGCAAATAATTTTACATTAGCGTTCCTTGGATGGCATCATTAATCTTATCCTCTGGAACTATAAATGCTAGAGCTTAGATATCATAAGATTTATATGGGGGAATTTCTTCCCTGTTGTTTATAAAAATAATGGCTGTAATCTACAGGTGAGCGCCTCCAGGGCCCTCATGTTTAGTTATGTATTTTGTATTGTATTTTCAAGTTTTAGCAATTTATGATGAATCATGCTGTTCTATAAAGTATGAAACCTCAAACGTTTGCACTTTCATATTATGTTTATTGTTTTATTGATAAGTGTAGAATATATCAGCACTGTATGTTAGATCTGATTTGGTGGATTTGACTTTCTTGAATTATACGTTACTATGGTAACTTGCACTACTTGAATTTGGTTTTTTTTTGTATTTACAGAAATTTTACACACATACTTCGTGTCTTTTTAGAGGAAAAGTAAGTTTAAGGTTGTGAATGGAAAGTTTGGCATAGTCTTTCTTTTAAAGAGGTTCGTTTGCTGAAAGGAAAACAAAAACAAACGTTTTTTTCGGGTTCTTTACGGAGTTTGATGATGTTAAGTGAAAAATAGCCTTGATACCCAACATTTTTCTTTTCATATTGTTAAGTATTGTATACAGTATAAATATATGAAGTTTATGAAAATCTGGCCGTACGAAAAAAAGGATAGGTTTGTTTTTCTTCAATTTTATGAGTCGGATTGTCTCCCTTTTTCATGAATTTTGTCATAAATAACATTACTTTTTTCTAAATGACATAAATTCAAACATATTTGGGGCTTTAACAACAGTTTATTACCCTACCCTATTAAAATAAACATAGTGTATAGAAATAGGTTAGTTAAGCATCTGAACAGTTAGAACTCATATTTTAAATGATATTCTCAATTTAGTAAAGCTTCACTTAAAAAGGGCTTACGGTGGTGTCACAAAATGGGTTATAACACAGGAACAAGCATGATGACCCATATTTTTCTTCATTTCATTTTGTTTGGAAAGGATTGATCTTGATATGTGCAAAATTTAAAAGAAATCTGTCCGTTTTTATTTATTGTGATATACTCCCTTAAAAAGAACGCCATTCCACTGCGCACGGTTCCATATATGATGCCGTCTATTCGGGTTCCCTTGGCTGATATCCTTTTACTATGTATAGATATTACCCCAGGTATCGTCTTAACGGCACACCCTCTAATGCATACGTTGACGCCGAGACTTTGCTAGTGAAAAAAGGCCAAAAATAAGCACACATTCGCAGATGTTTTCAAAGCAAAGTAATCTCCGATTGCTCAAATTTTAATTTAACATCTCTGTATTAAATATCATCAATTAAACTCATCATGGTGTAGGTACAAATGAGCACGCAATTAATGTTTGTCTGCAGTAGTCAATATTTATCAACACAAACTTTGATGAAGGGTTTGCATGGAAATCGTTCGTATTTCATCGTACATGTCATTTTCATTGAAAAACAAACATTATTGTTAGCATTCAAAAGGAAAATGCTATCCAAAAATAAACTAGTTAGACTGAATGCATCAAATGAGTCTTTCTAAAAATAAAATAAACTTATATAACTGGTTACCCCAATATGGTTTGGTATAATGATTTTTATGGTTTATGGTGCTAGGTCACTTATAGTTTAAAAAGAGTTTAACATATATATAGCATGTTTATGCAAACAGTTAAATTTGAGATTAGTGTGACAGGTTTTCTGTATAGACCAGCACATGATTATGTATATCTAGCACAACATCTTAAAAGCAAACAGGTAGAACTATTTCATTGCCCAAATTCCTTCATTCTAAAGTAATCAAGGGAAAAAGTGCCACCCAATGTGGGATTCCAACTTTTCATCCGAGCAACACTAGTACAAGCGCTTTCCCTACTGAGCTACATGGGCGGTCTGATTCAACCACCACCTAGGGTCACTACAATTCCAATAACAATATCCTACAGAACATCAGGTTCCCAGGCATTTCAGCAGATCCAAACTATAACTGATTATCATAAATACCAATTCTTTCCCTTACCCATATTCCACTCGATTGCCTTACCAAAGGAAATTATCCATTCGGTCCTGTTACAAACTTTTGTGCCAGTTGCATTTCTGACATGATCAGATAATCTGCGGCTAGACATAAACCTATTCGTTTTGACGTGACAACAATATGACGGTCTTCCGCTAACGTCGTTTTTCTAGGTTGGCACGAACATGTTTTACATCCCCTGTTAGTTGATATCTGGTCTTTAGATGACTAATAATCGCTTCACAATGTTGAATTGTCGTGCAACTTCCCTTGCCATCACACCAGCATTTAACATGACAACAGCGTTTTGACGTCGACCTTACGTCATTCTTGGAGCACGCCTCATGAAGAGTTTCCAAGTTTTAAAGCGGTTAATTTGGTTATGGTTTACGAATATTACTTGTTAAAAACAAAATTTATGACGAACAAAGTCGATGAAAATGCTACAAATCTAATAGTATAATTTTATAAACTTTGTGAAGAAGGGAATTTTAATAAATCGTAAAATGTGTTGCACGTTTAGAACATATTAAATGAAAATAGAACGTCTTGAGACAATATATGAAAAAAACATATATTAGCCGTTATTGTGAAATGCTCTATTTCTTAATTCAGAGCTTTTATATGCATACACTGCCAGATATTTCTGTTCTCGTTTGCTCTCTGTTTGCATTAGAGCTATAAACGTAATGGTGTTTGGATTTTTCCAATAGTACTGTTTAATATAATTACTTCTTATAATTTGGTATAAAGGAAATTCAAGTAAAAAATGAAATTCATTCTCTAATCTATTACAATGAAGACATTTTCTTTTATTTTTGAGATTTGATTTTGCTTATGCTCTCTGCCAGTTTCTATTTCGAGTCTATGAGAGATTATTCTTTACCTTGATAAAGACTGTCTGTATTTTCCTATAAAATGTACCGAGATAATTCTAAAACCCAAATTCTGAAAATAAACTAAAACAATCAGCTCTCGATGAGTTAGAAATTTCCTCTTGCCATTTTTTAAAAACATTATAATTTAACCTTTGCTCAAAAATGTTAAGAAATAACTTTGGGTTTCCAACACCGTGTTGCATCAAAACGTTGTTGAAACCTAATGACTGTAACACAGATTTTACATTATACAACCAAGATTGCTTATGTGGGAACTTTTGTAAATCATCTAACATCATATTACACATACATTTGATATATTTCGTGTTTTCACACTGTGTAATTTTTAACCAGTACTGTATTTTATTGAAGCAAATCTTTAATTTTGCAGTGAAGTTCTCCCCAGTTCACCGTATATAGAATTGTTCTGTGTTTGTGATCTCAATTCTTTGTTTGCAGATTTCTTATTTCCTGTTCCATTTAACAAAGAAACACTTTTTATTAACAGTTTTTGTACTGTAGGGACAATTCTTTGGAATCAACTTCCACTAACCATCAGGCAGTCGGCTTCATTGGAAGCAACAGCTAAAAACACAATATTTTAGAAGCTTTTACACACTGTTTTAATCAAGTGGTACTAAACATATTGATGTTGATTTTATATAAGAATTTAAGCAGGATTTAGATATCCTAACAAAATAATGTACGTGTATTTAGTTGTTCTGTGTACGTTTAAACTTTATTCTGTCATTTTCGAACTTTCATTTAATGTGTCAAGTTTTAAGTTTTGGCGGGTTATATTTTATATTAGGTCCATATCTGAATGTTTATTTAATCTTTTTAGAAAATTATCATGTAAATATGTTAACACACAGTCAGTACGTTTTATGTTATGTGTAAAACGCCATTGAATATGTATTTTTCATAGAAATAGGCGTTGAATCAAATAAGACAGTTTCATTTTCATTTTGTTTGAACAGCTGTAAATAAATATTTCCAGGTTATCGTTGAGGCAAGGTTCTCCTTATTTTAAAATTGTCGAGGTCAGTCTGAAGTACAGTACTGTCTGTGTGTTTGCCGTCAATCGTCAGATACACTGCTGTGTCGTCCGCAAACAGCCGCACTTGCGAGATGATGCTTACAGGTAGGTCATTTATGTAAACCAGGAACAGAATCGGGCCCAGGAAGAACCTTGTGGTACACCGGATGTAACTGGTATCATGTTTGAGTTCTCGCCCTCCAGCACTACTGTCTGGGTCCTTCCTCTCAGAAATGTTCGTATCCAGGACAAAGTGTGCCCCTTAAACCATACTTATGTAGTTTGAAGAGCAACTTCTCGTGGTTCACCAAGTCAACGCCTTGCTGAAATCCATATTAACAATTCCTGTGTGCTTACCTTTACTACCATTTCTGGCAAGATCCTCCACTAGCACTGCTAGCTGCGTCACGCATGACCTGCGCTCTCTGTATCCGTGCTTCAGGTCATACATAAGTTGTGTGTGTCCATGTGTTTTGTAAGGTTAGATGCCACTATATGTTCCATTACCGTATAGTGATATAGAGCGGTAGTTTGCCGCAACAGACTTGTCACCTTTCTTGTGTAGCGGTGCTACGTTTGCAGTAGTATAGTATTCTGGTAACTGACTTGTTTGGAGGGATAACGTGAATAGTACCTTAAAGACAGGTGCTAGCTGTTCACATAGCTCATGTAGTACTAATTGCTTTATTTTGTTGGGCCCAGCTGCTTTGTTTTGGTTTAATTGTCTAAGGAGTTTTTTAAATATCTGTAGTAGAAATTTCTACGCCTGGCATGAGTGGGGTTTTGCATGTATGGATGGCGGGAGTTGAGGCAGTGTCAGTATGAGTGTTGTCAATGTGGTTTTGTATACCTACCTTACATAAATGAAGAGGCTAAGAGGTGATTTAGAGGTAAAAAGAAGAAAACTGGTTGTTTAATAAATTTGCCTTTTTAACAGTATTTGTGAATAATTCATCACCCGATTTTTGAGGGGAACTACTCTGGTTGACCTGTCTTGAAAGTTTTAAGAATGAAAAAATGTTTCTTAGAATCTACCTGTGTAGTGCCATCCTTGTTTTTTATACTTATAATGTCCTATAAGTATCTGTCATATGCTGATTTATTTTTTTACGCGCTGAGTGACGGAGTTTTAGGTACTTATTTCTGTCTGTTTGGTTATCTTATTTTTTAAGCCTGCAATATAATTTATTTCTTTTCCGAATAGTGCGTCAGATGTCCTGTGAGATCAATGGAAGTGCGGTTTTACCTCTGATATTTTTTTTATGGTACACATTCCAGCATGTGTTTATCAATGTTATGTGTAAATTCATCCCACAGTTGTTGAACAGATTTACCAAGGTAATTTGCTAGGAACGTGTTCTTAAAACCTTCCATTCTGCTTTTCAACTGATCCCAGTTTTCTTTTATTTTCAAAATATATTGGACTCTCCATGATTTTGTTCTAAGCAGTTTGGGTCTGATACCTGCTTCGACACAGACAATGTAGTGATCACTGACACCCGAAATTGTGTAAACTTTGTTAATGAGTGCATCGTTTGTTTTGAGAAAAAAGGTCTAGGGTGTTATTTGCTCTTGTGGTTTGGGTGACTATTTGTGTGAAGCTGAAATCCTTAATTTCTCGAAAGGACTCATACAAACCTCGATGTTGACAGGTTGGATCAGTTGATGGGATATTCCGCCCAATTTATAAATCACTGTACATATAAATCTAACGGTACCGTGAAAAAACTTGCTTAACTCTTTTTTTTAACTTATTTCTTTCAGTATATACATATACATAACCTTTATTAAGCTAAATCAAGATTCTTGAACGAGTCTAATAAAAATTTATATAAAGAGAAAACTTATCAGATATCCTCTATAATTCTTTTATGTAACGTGTTGCTTGTTTAAGAAAACACGGGATGATTATATTACACATGAAATAAGCAACGTCATCCGATAATTTAAAGGATGCCATATATACCACGAAGTACTGAAAATCAAATAATAAATTACCTGCGTTTATCGTTCGCTGTATTGATACATAGATATGCTATCATATAACATTGAACCTTGCTGGTATGTACGTCATTTGTCATAAAGTAATACCATACTATCGAGTCTGTTATGATAAAAAGTTCAAAGCATGCACTGAGCATGTATTTAGCATGTTTCAAATGAATGCCGTTTTTCATCAGTTATCCTTTATCTGCTGAGAACTTGTAAAAACCTGACCCTGATAAGTTGTCTGACCTTTTGAAAAACCGTATTACTAATATCTAAGTTTAAACACTAGTAAGAGCTAACATTTGATAAGATAACTACTATTTACAGAGACATTACATTGTGACTTTACTTGATATATTGCATTTGTTTACAGATTACCAAAATGATTATCGTGACATGGGTCATTTTATCATATTTGAAACAAACCTTGAATGACATTGATGAAGCTGTTGATGATTAAAGTGTGCTGGTTTCCCAAACAAAATCCCAATTTTTTTATCAAGGATGTACAGCATGTATAGAGCAGCCTCCAGATTATATATCAATGTCAGTGCTTTTTGTATTGCTTTAGTTCTGCATTGGGTGGCCGCTGGTGTTGAGTACCACACGTGCCTCGTTTTGGAATGGCCGCTCGATACGGGTTTGACTGAATGCAGAATCTTTCATATTTGTCTTTATACTTGTATAAATATGTCAGTCGATATTTATGTTGTCGGCGCATTCATGTCTATCCGTCAAC
>JAULCC010563802.1:0-10576 GCA_032358795.1 Nuttallia obscurata
TTACATAAACATAATTTGAAACCGGTTGATAAAACGCGCTTAGTGTGCATTTTTGTGCAATTTTCTTAAAATTCCTCCTATGTGATAAATAGAATCTTATATTCATGTATATTCAATATCATTTTTATGAAACTCATTGGCTAAATTCATATGACACTCGACACAATGTTTCAGGCAAAGTATGACAGTTTATTACTTCTGTATCACATCACAAGAAATGAATTTTGAAATACTGTGAAATCGGAACGTTTCAAGCGAGAAAACTTATTATTTGTGGTCAAATAATTTTAGACGATGTTCAGTTTGCAGCTATTCCTAATTTTAGTAGTTTGTTTGTTTATTAGGATATTAACGTCGCTTTAACAGTATTTCAGTCATATCGCAACGTCCAGCTCATTACAGGTGGATGAAGACCCCGGGACACAGCGGTGAGGGACTGAGAGTTGCAAGTCAATGACTATAGCCACTCGACCTCGTAGGACCCGCTTTTAGATGTTACCGGCGCCAGAATCTGAAAACTGCTTGTTGACCTCTATATCTGATCCTATAACAACCTTTTAGATTTGATAAAGTAGCATTTTTTACAGCGCCATTCCTTCATATGTACAACAAAAAAGAGTACCTGGTCATGTTGAAAATATATATAAAATATCTACGATCACATACCTTGTGTGCCCAATAGTATTTACGAATTAAAGAATAAAACACAGACGTATCATTGCAGATATTGTTATAACAGTAAAAGTCAGCCGTGATGTTTTAGATAAAACCAAATATTGTGGTATGCATATCACATTTACAGCTGTTATTATCAATTACAAAAACATATTGGTATGAAGATGTAAGTGGTTGGCTGGTTTTATCTGATAGACCTAACAGACATATCAAACTTAAAGTAGAATAACATCTAAAGTTAGTTAATGCTGTGTCCTTCGAAACCGACTAGTATGACTAGTTTCCTAGTGGATTATCATTCAAAACTATACAGTATTCTGTTTAAAATGAAATCATTGTATTAGTCTAATATTATTATCATACTCTGTATACAGGAAACTCTGTAGTTCACGTCAAAATGATAGAATCTTTAGTATCGGATCATTTGAGAAATGGTTTGTTGTAAAACGTGCACTTTTTACGATGCAAACTAAGTATAAAAACCATACTTTAAACCGATTTTAAATCATATGTAACGTAATCGTGCTCATGATGTGCCTCGTTTTGTAAGATGTAGGTTCTAATTCTGGTGACATTGATCGGCAGGTTTTATTTTTTTTTCGGTGACTTGTTCACTGAAGACTGAAATATCACACCATGTTCTTTATCCGCGGTTGTGAAACTGTACTAAGCATATTTCATTTTTCTTGTTCAGTAATTAGTAGATTTCATTGGCTGAACATTATCATGTGACATATTTCAGCTAAACAGCTAAGGACACTAAGATTTGAGAACAGTTGTATCAGAGCCTCACGCCTAGCTGATTCATGCAATGACGTCTCTTTTCTCCTCAATGTTAACGGGAAATAAGGAAAAACAGATACTTTTGTCATATTTAAGGTTACTCGAAACGCAAAACATTAAAATATACCTTATGAAATGAAATCAATGTTATGGTTAACCGTTAGCCTGCTAAGGGCGACCGTGATAGAATTTGCAAACAGCTTGGATCAATATAATAGGCCGAGTAACTCAGCGTCTAATCCGTATCCAAGCTGTTTGACACTCAGCCAATTGTTTCTTCAAGTATTGGGAAATTCTGATAAATTTTAGAATTAAAGCAGACGACAGGTTAAAACAGACGATATGTTTTCAGCAGGCTAAGGGTTAAACTAGGTACTATAACAATGTAATGAAACATTTTCATTAAAAACACAGCTATTATATAAAACATGTTCACTTAATTAAAATCCTTTTCTAATGCAATGGCTATTACAACAGATAAATATCACAACTGACATTCGTATTAAGCAATTTCACAAAAGGTTTTAACGACCGTGATGAAACAGGAAGATTTTAACAAATTCGATTGCGAAAAATTTAGTTGAATCGAATTTCAAGAGTGATTGGTTTTTAGTGTTTTGTGGTACTTTAACTGTCTGCATTATCGTAATATAGTGCAATATGTATGCATACACTCTGTGTATCCATGTTAGGACGGTGGTCTAGTGGTAAGACGCAGGACTCAGGATCGAAGGGTCCTGGGTTCGAATTCCGCCCGGGCAGTCGGATTTTTACTGGGCTAAAATTAATCCCACATGTGCCTCACTCCACTCAAGTGTATAAATTGGTACCTGTGAAGGTGTAAGCCAATGTGCCGTGGCTGCAATTTGCGCCAAGTGTTAACGGCCGACTTACAACCTGATGATCGGGGCACACAATGTAAAATAGGGAAGAGATGATATGTAAAGCACCTATGAACGTATGTTCCATATGAAAATTGTGCTATAAAAATGTGGTAAAAAAAAAAGTATCGATAGGAAACCTACTTCCATTCGGAGGTAACCAAGTTCCTAACACTGAATCTCTTGACCTCAAAATCAGCAGAGGTATTTCACTGACGTCAAATGATCTACGTGCATAATGTATCAGGCTTGTAACCATAGGTCAAACTGTTCAAAAGGTGATTGATCGGTAGCCTCAAATAATACATTACAGGTGATAGATATATACAATGGCGGAAATAAAAGCAGTGTCTGACATATTATGACCATTTTTTAGAACCAGGATGTTCCAGTCACTTAAATAATATAGTACAATGGTTTATGATTCTTCACCTTGATTCTCTCAACATGAATATTTGTGTAACTTTTCGTTATAATTTGATTATGTCAGTTAACTAAATTGATGATGCTGTATTTCCTCTGGGATGATTTACATGCTAACTTTTATGTTTTGAATGTCCTTATTTAGCAACAAACATGTACTGTGTAACGCGCTTTGAATTGAGAAAACAATATATCGATAATATATGTTTACGAAATACTTTGAGTTCAAGCATGTTCATTGCGTTCAAACATGTTTATAAGTAATATTAAATGTTGAAATATGCAGTTAAACAGAGGCTAGTTTTTACCTACCTATCTTTAAAAATCTTTGTTAAGAATAACACTGTTTTAAACTTATAAGGCAGAAATATACATCACTATAGTTACGCCATTGAGACCCCCATGATCGAATCTTGAACTGAACCATGTTGGCAGTAACAAAACATTACGTATTTATTTGTGGCACCGACAGTCTTAATACGTTCACGGTAAATTTTACATCATAATAAACATCTTTTGCTAAGACTTTCCAATAAGCCTATTTCAAACGCTTTGTGAAACTGGATTCTATAAGATTATGATCACAAGTCTACTTATCCTATAAATACAAAATAAATCAAAGCTTATGCTGATAACAGTTATAGAAAAACAAATGTTTTCTTGTAAATATTTCCTAGCACAAGGAGGTGTAAATACTAAATAGAATTCGGGTAAGTTAAACAAATATGATTTAATGTTGAACATGGAAACAAGCTGATATTTTAACCCCTGTTACAGTCAAAACTATTAAAAAACTATACGTTACCGAGGGGTAAAGAATTGTATGTTTACATACGTGTAGCCTATTTGTACTGTTACTTTCTCTCCATAATTTATGGAAATCAATAGAGACAGAACACTCGGCAAGCTACCTGAGATGCCAAAAAACGAGACCATTTATCTCTAGATCTGCTAAGCTGGAATATCTAGAATAATTCTAATCTCATTGTGAGGATAGCTTTTGTCAGACCTTTGCAGTATAATCGTATTCTTCAAACAATTTCTCTCCAATGAAAGTCGTTCGTATGCATGCAGTAGTGACTTTATCTTCATCTAAATCAGTTAGAATGGAAATGCTCTGTCCGATATTGTATTTCTGAGCATCATTGGGTGTTAGTTTTGACAGGATTTGAATTTACAACAAATGCACTGCACTTTCCTCGAGATGGAAATCAAGAAGACATATGATTTTAATTAAAATTTGATTCACTCTGTATGGTTTCGGAGATGAATGCAAACCCATCTTAGTAAACAATACAAAATTTGACAAATGTGATTGACTTGCAAATAATGTGCACTGTAAAGCGATACATGTATTTTCTTATTTACAGAAACCCCTTTACAATGGACCAATTTTAGCCTAAAACATTTAAAATAAGACAAGAAATGTTTTGCAAAAGCCTTTATAAAACGGTGTCCTTTAAAGTAACTAAACTCCAGATTTGGTTATACATTTCAGAAGTTTCAAAATATCCACCAAAGATTGTAAATATGAAAATAACATGATTGCAAGAGGTTTCAAGATGAAACTCTTTACAGTTATTGTGAATTTTTCACATAAAGTCACTGAAACTACGCTAAAAACATCTACACTGTGACTAACCAGGTTGTTTTATCGGAAGAATTATTACTTGTGAGTGTTTTTTGTAACTATTACATGTACCACGAGTATCACTTCCAATCATAGTGCATCTATGTTTCCTGAATATATCTCTACAATTGCAACAGTTTTCAGATATTCGTTATCTTAGGCCATAACTAAATGCAGTAGCTTTAACCCTTTGCCTGCAAAGCGCGACCGTGATAGAATTTACAAACAGCTTGGATCCAGATTAGACGCCGAGTAATAGTTTGACACTCGGCCATGTGTTTCTCAAAATATTAGGCAAATCGGATGGTTATTAAATCCAAGCAGACGACATTTTTAAAGCAGGCTTAGGAGTAAAGTCATAACTTTTTAAAAGGCAATAGCATCCTGCATGTTTACAGCAACTACCTCTATACAACGGCTTCGGTGAAGAAAAATACCCATTAAGCAACTGCCATATCTAAAGAAAAAAAAACACGCTTAACAATAACCATTCTTAAAGCAACACCGATATACAACGGCTTCTATTAAGAAAATACCGTTAAACAACTGACATACATGTTTTTGAAACAAGCAATTCAATACAACTATGATACAAACTATAGAAAACAAATATGATACAATCAATACAATACAAATATGATACAAACTATAGAAAACAAATATGATACAATCAATACAATACAAATATGATACAAACAGTCACGTCAGAATGTCAGCCCTCTCTAAGCAACGATTTCCAAACATCGGCACTGTCTTAAGTAGCAACTACAAAACAATTGCCATAACTTAAGCAGCAACTTCAACACAATGGCCCTAACGTAAGCGACAACTTTAACACAACGGCTCTTTCTTAATTAACAACTTCAAAACAATGGCCCTAAATTAAGCAGCCGTTTCCAAATGACGGCCCATCTTAAGAAACAACTCCAAAAACAATGATCAAAACAGAAGCGATAGTTTCCAACCTTTAAGCAACATCTTCATAACATCTGTTTTAAGCAAATTATTCCAAACGACGGCCCTCTCTTCAGCAACAACTTCATGACAATGACCCGATCTAAAGCAACAATTTACAAACGACGGTCCTCTCATAAGCAACATGTCATATGAATGGCCCTATCTAAAGCAACGGTTTCCCTATCTTAGGCAACAATGTCCTAACGACAGCCAATTCTTAAGCAACAACTCTAACACAATGCCTCTCTCTTAAACAACATTTTAAAGCGGTCTTCCTTTAAACAACAGCAGCAGCATAACAAGTAAACAATCTCTTAACGGCATACTTCTGTAAGCATACACTCATTTATTTCAGTTTCTTTTTAGCAGACCCCTATTCATGATTTCTCTTAGTTAGTATTATTTAAAAGTACCATAATAAGGGTTTTGTATATAACCCTCTTGCAAACACCTCTTCCATCAATTGTTTAGTATATTACTCAAGTGGTTTTGTTAAAAAAAAGTTGAAGCTGATTTGTTTTGTTTGTTTGTTTTGTTATTTTTGTCTTTTATGCAAGCTAGGACAAATGGAAGCCCAAAAGAGAGGGAGGCGGATACAGAGAACTCTTTTGTAGAACTCTCTGGTTCGTTTATGTCTCCGGTGTAAAGCACTGGAACAAGGGTTTTGGTCGGTCACTTAATCCTGAGATAGACGAACAACGCGTTATGCTAACCACAAAACTTGAGCACCAATGAGAGAAATAATCATTACAACAAATTTTTAAGTCTTTGGATTGACTCGGAAGGACATCGAATTTACAACCGCCCGTACCGGAAGCGGGCGCTCTACCAGTGAGTTAAACGGGCGGTGCATCTGATTTGTAAATTTATCATAAGAAACAGTCAAAAGTGAACGAGCATAACTTGTTATTCCAGCAAACGATGTTTCGATATTTAACTGGTCAGTTTTGAGTTTCACTTTGATTTGAAATTATCTCATTTGTTTTGAAACAGTATCTACACGATGTCTTATTTGACGCACGTGTTTTATTTACACACCTTTGGGCATGATCTAGTTGTTACTCGTACGCATGCAGTACCGCAAAAAACCCCACACTATGACTTAAAAGAAGTGACACAAGATCAAAGACTAGGAACTGATAAGCCCCTACAGTATTGTTGTTTATCAAAGCACTTGCTTTTCCTTTCAGTATGTAAATAGTCTACTTCTGTTAATTAAGTTATTTTGTGTATGGGGTAGATATGATGGGGAATTTGAGACCGTAACAGTCCCATCTACTTATAATGCATGGAGCATATTAATGAATTCAGCCGATTTATGCAATGAACATCAAAGATGCTGGCATTCCAGATAACACAGTTTCAAAGCACCTGATAAGTTGTGTTTTATTTTACCTAACATGTTTATATGTTTTAAATTTCTCCGAAGTTATGTTCCAACTCAGCAGAAATTTGCAAAACCCTTTGGAAAGTGATTTATATTTGCGTTTATTCGACGTGATTTAATGTGCTCTAAAAAGCTTTCTAATTTACTTTGTTTTCGGCGCTCATCAGATTGATTTGTGAATAAAAGGTAAAATGCATTTGCATAATAAATAATTAATTTACCCGCTTTGCACTAAACTGACAAGAAAACATATCGACGTGCACAAAACTTGCCCGTGCTATTCTTCCTCCTCGGATACTAGCTTAACCCAAAATAAGGAAATGTTAATCGAAAACCGCGAACTGGTGGGCGTGTACCGACGTAGACATAAGTGCAGACAAACTCAAGAATCAGATTTATTTACACATCTACACATGATTGACAAACCAAGCCAGTTTATGCTTGGATATGTTAGTCTATAGATACATATATGGTGGTGACTTGGAAATCCATACGTATGAACTTAAAAGAAACTAATGTTCATATAACTATAATTGTTGATATCGATTTTTTGCGTATTTCATATGGAATTGATACAGCGCATTATGATATTGACCCCGTTTCTGCCACCAACTGTGTACAATTTGCATGGCTAGTAGAACTTAATACTTCTGGCTCCTACAAGTTTTGTTTTTCTCACGTTCGTACGTCAATCGGGAATACCGAGTGTTTATCGGCCAGTTAATCTGTTACTTTATGTACATACTTTAGATACTGTTACAGAGATATTGGTCCAACAATATAAAGTTTGATGTTATTTCTGTTCCTACTGGTATCACGGTCGTTCTTGCACTTTTGCTTCAGTTAACATTGACGGTGACGTTTGTATTTTCCAGGGGACCATTTCGCAGATTTATAGAAGTTAATTAAATTTAGTTTGCATGTGTAATTGAAGGTTGGGTTTACTTTAGATTTAGGCTTAACTTCAAACAGTGCCAAACAACAAAGTCTAAGAGATAAATTGCTGTTGACAAACATCTACACGAGAAAAATACTGTAGAATATTGCTCGGAAGATATAAAAAATAAATAAAAATGACAAAAAACAACCATTTTTTCCTAAATATTCATTACTTTATTGAATCTATATTTTCAAACTACTAATAAAGTTTGGGGCCTACGTGGCCGAGCGGTTATAGTCTTTGACTTGCAATCTCTCAGCCCCTCACCGCTGTGGGTTCGAATCCCGGTCTGGGCGCTTCGGATGTTTCAAGTGAGGAAGCCTTCCAGCTGGCTTTCGGTAGGTCGGGGGTTCTACCCGGGTGCACCCTGTGCCTGAAATAGTGCACAGGTTCCCCCGGGGTCTTCCTCCACCTGTAATGAGCTGGACGTCGCGATATGACTGAAATACTGTAAAAGCGACGTTAAATTCCCAATAAAACGAAACAAAACAAACAAAAACTAGTAGAGTTTAGAATAAACATATTTCATTTTTCCAATATTTCACAAATAATATTAACATACCAGTGTAACATAAAATAATTGCAATTTGTCATATTGTAAAAGCATTTAAATACTAAATAAAATAAGACAGGCAACTGATAAAAACTTACATAAATATAAAAACAAAATTGACCAAATGGACATTTAAGTCACGTGATGAGAAAAAATAGCTGTATTTTAGCGGAAGTTTCAATGAAATACCAAGGGGAACAAATCTACGGTATCCTGAAATTATAGCCCCGGAACTACAAAACAGACACATTTACAACAAAACTAATTAAATGACTCAAAATAGACACCATTAAGTAAACACAAAATGACATTTAGTACAGATAATGGAACGTTAACACAATTGTCAGTAAGGGTGATGGATCTTTCAGGACGCCAGATAGGATGCGTATCACAGAAATTCATCAAGACTGTTTTCCATGTGTCTCCACCAAACCTTATCTTGTGGGTACTCTTAAGAATCGCATCATCGATGCGATTCTTCAGAGAACCCACACGATAAAGTTTGGTAGAGAAACATGGAAACAGTGACCAAATTTCTAAAATACTCATCTTTCTGGATCTGTGTCTCTATTAGTTAAGCCGGAACTACAGTGACATCTAAAGTAATGATCTGTGTTCATCATGACAGTATACGTGTGTGGCTGTTAGATTTGTGTTCTACAATACCAAACTTTAGGCGATATCCAATTGAAAGGGTTAAATCCAAATACTTACTGTCAGAAAAGTTCAAAAGTTTACACGAAGCTTAAGAACCGTCTTTGATTGAGTTGAATATCCGACTAGCTTGAAAACCTTATAGTAAAATCTGTTTGGAATGAAGGGTTTGGTAATTATACAGAAACGTTTGGGTTCATCAAAGTGCATATTCATATAATACTGTTAGGCGATATTTAAGTAAAATCTCAAAACTGGTGATGCACGCTAACAAGTGAAAACATCGAACATTAGACTGGTTACTTCTGTTCATAAATATCACATAAAACTTCCTCTGACAGTTTATTAAACCCATTACTTAAATAGCATTATACACTAGTGTATTATCGATATCTGTGTCCCGATCTGGCACTTTGCCATTTTTTAAAGACTGGAAACCACGATGACGTCACATCAGATGACGTTAAAATTAGCAATTAAATAGAAAAAAATTAAGATGTTTGTGTATTCATTTGACACCTTAACCTGTTTTATGTGATTAATAGAATCTTAAATTGGTGTTTATTTATTATCATTCTTAGTGAAATCGTTTACTAAGAACGATATGAGCCTCGCAAGGCTCGCGTCATATTTTAATCAACTCGTTTTCTAAAAAAAGAAATTAAATAAAGACTTTAGAAGATATATAGGTCAAGTGAATTTCACCGACGCCTCTACAGCCATGCGTGTCACAAATATATATAAAAGAAAAGTCAAAACTAATTTGTAGTAAGGGAGTAAAACAACAACGCCAACGATATTTGATATTAATTCATTCTTATATTGTTTAAAGCCAAGTTTTTCTTTAAAACTACATTTCTATTTTTTCAGAAAGATGTTAAATGTACAGATTATTGAGTAGCACAAGAATTGTATAGCTATAAACTATTTGTTTATACTTCTATTACAGGTTTTAATGATGATTTGTAAAAGCTGCTAACACTGTGAAATTTCTGATGTATAACAAAAAGAATGAAACTGGAATATTCAGTTTAGAAGTACACGCAAGTCTGACAATGCCAAATTCTGTGTATATAACTTTCTTAAAGAATTCAGCAATAGTTTTGGCTATTATGTATGGTGGCTGATTTCTGTCATGCCGTTTTGGTATGTTGGTACGTTTTAAGGACTCCGTTTAAAGGACGCTTAAGGTCTGTCAATTAGGGTTGTAGGGAACCGCCTGTCAGTAATGATTGAAGGGAACCGTCAGTGAAAAAGGGTTGAAGAAATGAATTTTTTGGTGCGCCAGGCAAGAAGAAAATTTTATCTCATATAAATTAAATTTCAAATAATTATTGTTTTCGGTATTTTCATAATGATTTTGCATATTTGATACTGAGTATTCTCTTGCGTTAAATAATTTTACAAAACTATTGCATGTAATCATCAGAATGGCGTCAATCGGACACTTTTATGACGTTTAGTTGAGTTTATGGCGATACGCTGAAATACAGACAGACAGACAGACAGAATATTTTATTGACGTAAACTTTACAGTTTCTTGTCATAACATAAATATATACATTCTATTCGTTGCATCACATGAACAAGGCGTACATACAAAATTTAAATTTCTCTAACAATATTCTGCAAATTACTAAACTCACATTGTCAATACTATACGTATCGATGCAAATATATAAATATATTTAGC
>JAULCC010563913.1:0-10576 GCA_032358795.1 Nuttallia obscurata
ACTTCGGATTTTTCAAGTGAGGAAGCCTTCCAGCTGGCTTGCGGTAGGTCGGTGGTTCTACCCGGTAGCACTCTGTGTTTGAAATAAGGCACAGGGGTCCCACCTGTAAAGAGCTGGACGTCGCGATATGACTGAAATACATGTACTGTTAAAGCGACGTTAAAATAAAAAATAAAAAAACATAATCAACAGTACTCATATTTCCCCTAAATCCTGCTAGTTCTTCTATTTAAGCATTATAGTTTTCAGCTACATGTAATTGATTTCATCTAACATTAGGATTTTTTCTACAAGTTCCCCAGTGTACACGAAAGTATAAGTTTGGCATAAGTGTAAAATTGGTTATCATCGTCTAATTTGTAATATTACATGTCTCTAATGTGTCTTGGGTATCGGAGTCAAATGTAATTGTTTAACTTCAAATAAGAAGCGGTACAAATCCAGATCAGAGGCTTTGTTTGTTTATGTTTTGTTAATTTTCTGTGTTCCTCTGGAATGATACAACACTTTTTAAAAAGAAACTCGAGATATGAAGGAAAAGTAGTCCCATAGTATATATGTGTTGTTAATATGTAGATATATGAGAAGACTAAGCAATGTTACTAGTGATTGGCTATGCTATATAAACGTGCTTGAAATATATTTTATTGAGAATGCAGATTGCACGTTCTTTGTTCATGGTCATTACTGGTAGCTAAGCGATGTCGCCGTTTTCTGGGTATTGAATTTGAAATTAGCGGTTAGTTCTGCAATTATTCTTTCTCATATATATAAAGTCTACAGGCTATGTATCCTCCATGGATCCTGCTTTGAGAAAGCTAGTGTTTGAATTTAATCCAACCCTTTAAGTCTTACGTAAGAAAAAATCCATCGACTCTTGAATCATTTTTTTTTTATGATGATCCAGTACTTTCAGATTATTTAAGTGTAAGATTTGCATAACGTTTGCGATCATAAAGCCGAAATGCAGTCACATAGTGTATATGTGCTGTTGGATTGTAGATATGCAAAGCCTTAGAAATGTTACTAGTGATTGGCTATGTTATATAAACGTGCTTGAAATAGACTCTTTTGAGTATGTGGATTGCACGTTCTATGTTCATGGTCAGCACTGGTAGCTAGGCGCTGTCGCCGTATGCTGGGTCTTGAATTTGCAATAAGCGGTTAGCCCTGTAAATAGCCTCTCTCATTTGTTTTAAATATGTATAACTTTGGCATATGAGAAACGCCATATTTTATTAAAAGTATCACGTGGGGAAAAACTGCAAAATAAAGTTTTGTTGAATTTTGCATGTTGATTCATAGCTAATAACTGACGCAAAATGATGTTGTTTGCCTTGGAAGTCAAGAGGCATTATGTTCTTACGTGCTTCATCAGTTACTTTTTAAAAACAGATGATATTGAAAAGTATCGTGTTTGTCAATAATTGTGCGCTAAAGCAGAGTGTGTTATGGTATTAGGAATGGTTTTATCGAAGACGAATACTTATCACTACAGACAGCCATTGCATGTATCTCATATGATCGTAATGAATGATTTGTATATGGCAAATTGGAAAACAGAAATAAATGCTAAATCAATCGTTAACCTTCCGAAGTCTGTACATCTCAGATTATTCTAAAGACACTCAGCGCCAAGTGCATGCCGTCGTAAAACAAGTTCCGCTGTTTGTTCCGTCTATTTACCATTGATAAACACATCATCTAAATAGATCGAGAACATTTAATTGAGGTGCCAAATAAGTCCTAGTCTAGTAAACCAATGTTTTTTTTTTCCAAACCTGCCCCATGTGGACCTGGGGCGTGCAAATGTAGCACAAGAATTTGGACCACTGCTCAGCCCTGGCGTGATCGAAAGAGGCGAATAACAGGGTTTGAACATGAATCTACAGTTTCTGCATCTCTGATTCTCCAGCAGGTATTAAGTTGTTAGATCCATACCCCATATTTAATCTCGATGTAAATGCGATATTGATCCAGCAAGTTTTTTTCCCGAATGGCGCAATATAGCCTATACAGTGTTGTGGTGCCGTAAAACCCATATCAAACAAATATCCAAACCTTTACTTATATCATTGTGCAATATGTTGATCATATAAGATCAGTCATTAATACTAAATATGCACATTGTTTTTGCCGCACTGAAGTGCGGCGTACTGTGTGGAATGGGATATTTTTCTGTACATGGAGGGGCACGTTTTTCCAATATTATTCTATGCAAGATAATTTTACCCACTGACAATAAAGTTTTTTCAAAAGGAAGTATTCGTAATATGTTTTTATTATCTGAATTTTTAATACATGTATTTTAATTTATTCCCTGATGTGAAGCACTTTTTTATATAGTTACCGTCTATTTTGACTGGTAACAAAATTTGAAACCAGTCTATCGATTAGTTTTAGCTTCGCTTCGTTTAGTACGTATATAAAAACGACTGTAGACACATTAGCGGCGATAGCGTAATGTGTACAGCACTGGACTTGCAACATTTTTAGATGCATCGGCGTTGGTTCAAGGCTCGGGCGGAACCCATATTTTTAAATCAATCCTTCTTTTAACATCATGGTGTACATATCGAGAGAGAAAAAGGTTATTTTAGTGCTGTTAGTTTGATTTATAGATCAGTCGACTGAGCCAATGAAAATGCAGGGATATTTGAATTTTTGACTCACTTATTCGCATTAAAGTAGCAAACAACCAGACTGACATCACTTAAAGAGCGAATTCAGCCTTTCAATTTCTAAAAATAAACGGAGCCGTACGCTCCTCCCATTAACAAAACCTCATAAGTGATCCTTATCAAATTTTGAGTAGTATATTTCTAACTGGGTCTCATTGTTCTATCGATGATGACCCGCAAGCGTGTCTTTAGCGTGTATATTTTTATCTCAGTGTTATATCATGTATGTGTGGCGTGCAGTATAAACCACCGTTTGCCATTCAGTTTCTAAATTGATTAAGTCAATGCATATTTTGCTATCCAATTCTGTATTGGCAGCACCCAAGGGGTTATCTTCAGCTAAAACATAATTACCATGAAGCTAAGTATTTTATTTATTTAATGAAGATGTATTCTCCAAACAGATTTGATTTAATACCTACGCAGCTAATTATTCCCTTGCGAGAAAACCCTTCCTATGTAAAGAGAGCATTCATCACATTTAATGTTTATTGAAAAATAGACTATACATTGAAGATATAAATTTGATTTCAGAGGCAATGGTCCTGTTTAAATTTTCATTTTTTTTTATTTTTTTTTGCGAAAAGAAAGTTAAGTCCTTGAATCAGATAAAATACAACATGATTGTTTTTTTAGCCGTTTGATGATGAACATTCTTCTTTCCTGTCTTTTCTGAACTGTCTCCTTTCTTGTCTCGGACTGAGATTGTGTTTATTTCTTCTGGTCGTCTGGCCCTCATGCCAGCTCAATGTAGACGGTTTCTGATTGTTTGCGCAGAAATTCTGACGTCAGTAGCATTCTGCAAGTCATTTCGCAGGGCAGAGCAGTAACAAAATGCTGAGGTTGCGCTTGGACCTTAATCCAATTGAACATGCCTTGGAAATGCTGCAAAACTGCAATATCTGCCCAATCAGTCCAACAAACCACGGCCCCAGAGCTCCAACAGACACTACTAGACAAGTGGGTTCGAATCCCACAACAAAGCATCCGAAGGCTTATTAGCAGCTTAAGAAGGCAAAGTTGAGCAGTAATCCAAACAAAAGGCCACCACACGAGGTACATGTACTAAAGCCAAATTAAGGCACCCTAATTAATTTTTCCATAAAGCCTTATTTTATCATATTTCCACATTATCCCGAATTATTGCCCCTACCAAGTTTCAACCGCTGTTTCGCTTCTACAGTTTGTCGGCTTATTCCTTTTTTGGCACACAGCTGATGTCAAATGAACAAGTATTCAGAATCACAGCGTTCTAACGTTTCAACCTTATGTAAAGAATAAACACAATCTCATAAGTGATCCTTTTTCACATTTTGAGTAGTATATAAACCTTGTTCGTAAAATAACCTTTATATTATAGACTTTCGTTTCTATTCTTCCAAACAAATATTTATTATTGGTATATAGTGGTCTTTGAAATCTGCACTGTAGTAAGAATTATAATATCAAACAGAAAGACCAGTTGATTTTGGTTGGCCTGCTCTATCCGTTAGTAATTCTTTCCATCGCAAACAATGATTTTGATATATATAGTCAAAGATTTGACAAAGGCAACTGTGTCGATCCAAATTTCTAAACTTATGTGGCTTATCATTGTATTTAGTACAAACCCCATTTTCTCTGATTTTAATTGTATGCGTATTGTCTGTGTTGATGATATATTTAACAGACATTTTAAAGAAACCTCTAGGCACAGTGTATCCCAAGGGTTTCAATAAAAAGCCATGTGAAATGTTAATATATGTCTGCTTGTAACAATTTACAATACTGCAACGGCAAAGTCCTTACGGAGAACTAGCTTTTCTAACGACGCTGTTTAGTACTTTGCCAGTTGCGAAGATAGAAAATGTTCGGCGGTATTGTTGGCTCGATGGGCGAGCACGCGGTTTCTAATCCATGGTGGGGAAGACACGTAACAATACTACATGTATACAATCTATGTGAACTTATAAAAAAATGTATAAAAATAGTGATATATACATGTACATGATACTAGTTATGTATTTGAACAGTTTGTTTTGTTTGATTCACGTCACTTTCTGCCAGCTAGGGCTAATGGACGTATGTATTTTAAAAGAAATAAAAAAAAAACAGTGAATAAGAGATTTAGCAGTTCGTTTATTCATGTATTTGAACAAAAATAACTAAACTAACTGCTAAATGTCTTATGTAGTGCTTATTCACTAGTCTTAAACTAATTAAATAAAGATCATTTAATCTGTATTTCATTATGTAAAAACCATGGTGTCACATGTCATGACGTTATGAGGTCTAAATAACAATTACAATTTTCTAATAAAAATGTATCTTAAGAAAGGCAGCGATGCCGAAACGTCGCTAAAAATATTGAATTTGTCTTCTTTTTATGTTCACTTTTAGTTCACTGCTAGACACAAACTATCTATAAGATATACCATGTATGTTTTCAGAAAATAACATTGTTTAAGTTTCCAGTATAAAAGTCTATGTAAGAACAATACAAACCCCTGCCTTCTATGTTGTTAAACAAGGCAATCTGGGGTGAAGAAATTTGATAGAGGATCACCAAATGAACATTTCTGTAAACTTGTTTTTGAAATGCTGCCAGCATTTTCTGAGAATATTTTTAAGATTTCCATAAAGCCATATAGTGAAACTAGCCCAAAACCCTGGCGGTCATGATTTTTAAGAAACCATCTTGGCTTAAAAAATTGGTTGAAGGGTAGCCTAGGGATACTTTCTGTAAAATCAATTTGAATTTCAGGCCCCTGAGATGAATTTTTCTATTTTTTTCCTTCGATTAAAACCCCAATATGGCATCAATCCAACTATTTTTAAGAAATCTGGAAGATGATCTGTGAATTTCAGGCCCTGAGATGAAGTTTTTCTATTTTTTTCCTTCGATTAAAACCCCAATATGGCATCAATCCAACTATATTTAAGAAATCTGGAAGATGATCTGTGAAGTTTGGTTGAAAAAAGCCGGTCAGTTAAAGGAGGCATTTTGCTAAAGGAAAAAGGGAAGGAACGGACAACGGCGGATATTTCTCGCCCCTGAGAACTTATTGCTCATGTGAGCTTATAAAAAGTTCATAGTTTGTAAGAGTTTTTATAACACCAGCAACATATTATAGCATAATGTAGTTATTTATTTTGCGATATCCACGGATCGATAATCATAAGTAATTATTACTTTTGGACCGAATCATATTCATACGCGCTTCATAACAAACAAAATGGCGCACACCGGATTTTACATCTACGGTATAGTTTCATTCGACGGTCAAGGACAAGGCACATTTGGAACTACTTTCTTCCGAGTTTGATTACAACAGAATAACGCAATTCCATTCATCGTTTCTATATAAAGAAGGCACATGAGAGTGTCATTGACGGTGGGAAAATCCGAAATTAAATCTAATTTTAGGAGGTAGTTATGTTTTAATATAATCTTGAAGTCATCCTCATGAATAATTGGATTAATAAGTTTCGTATTTTTAAAAACGATAAAAACCCGACAAGTTTCGTTGTTTTTTTTTGGATTTATAAGATTCGTATTTTTGAAAACGATAAAAACCCGACAAGTCTCGATTTTTTAAAGTTTTCAAAAAGACGACTTTTATAAATAAAAAATCATGATCACTCTTGTAAAATCCTCTTTTTATGGATTGTAAGCTCGTACAGCTTAATCATGCAAAATACTATTAAAAAATCAAGTTTTGTTTTATTTCTTATGATATTACTTTGTAATAGATATTATATGAGTTCTCTTTGTATGTCAACATTCTGCCTTCTGTTTCTTATACTTATAATGTAAACAAATAACCAAATGGTAAACTAGCTTTATCTATCTGTTTTTCGTCCTTTCCTTTTATTTGTGTAGAAAGCCGAGTATTTTGCAACATAGGGATAGCTTGTGCAATTGTCCGTGCTTTCCGTTGAATTTTTCAGACAAAGCAAAACCTAAATGCACCAAATAAAAAAAGGCAAACATGGTCAGAAACGAGTTGAACATTTCCTCTGAAGAGCGAAACAACTTCTAAGCTTAATAGAGTTTTAAAAGTTTACTTAGCATGTATGTTGAAAATAACATTATTCTGACTGTTGAAATGTGACTTTGTCACTGATTTAATAATTTTTGAATATGTTGTATATTCGTGCAATGGTTGGATTCTTATTTCAAGTCATTAATAAAATCAACATTTCTGAAGTTAAAGAATGGCTTCCTCCTTGGCGCTCAGATAAAGTATCAAGAAGAATATCAAAAAAGAAATGATTAAACATTTCAAAAGAACTTTTGAGGGACGGACAAAAAGCTCATCCTCGACCATAAGTGAAAAATTGATCAACTACAAGGAGTGTTCCTGCAGCATATTTTTGAAAAAAATGAATCGGCAATATAGTTCTTTTAAATCAAATGTCACTTTTAACGTCGGCCGACTTGCTTTGATGAAGTAACTAAGTGTGTGTGCGTGTGTGTGTGTGTGTGTGTCCTTATAAACCGCTGTTCATCTTTTAATCAAACTTTCTGAAGCTATCAGTTAAGAAAATACAATTTTTCATGTTAAGTGATATTCTAAAGTGTATGTATTACCGAAACCGCCTGGTTAGCTCAAGTGTTACAGCATTCACTTCCGGTGAAGGAGGCCGCGAGTTCGATCCCAGCCGGATAAATCCAAAGACATAAACATTGGTAGTAATGGCTCCCTCCTTGGCGCTCAGAATTTACGGTAAGCATAACGACTGGTTTGTCGGTGCCAGGATAAAGTGACCGGTTGGGGTTCAGCCACCACGTGTATCAGTGTTATACTCTGGGCGCTTAAAAGAACCAGATATGTCTACAGAATAGACCCCTGTAGCCGCTTCCCTCTCTCTTGGACGTCCATTAGAAAGTAACGTAAAAATAACAAACACATATATATTACTAATACAGTGCACCATGATCAAACTTTCAATAAAAGCAATACAAAATACCTGTATTGTCCAGTCCATTCACATAATCAGGACATGACTGCTTCGCTACGGTTCCTGCACGAGTAGCCTTCCAGCACATCAAATCATCCCATGTATCATTACAATATAGCCCTGTAACCAAACAGGCTTGTATGAATAGAGATATCAAACATAAAACCATTTATTTAAAACGGCGACAATATGTTTTAAGCTACGCATGTATCATTTCGATTTAAGATTCTTTCATCTAGTATGTTATTTCACTCATATAAAAGAAAGCGGTACTTATCCAGATATTGGCGCCTGACCCACCGATACATACGTTTCCAATTGTTCTTTATAAACCTGTAACATGGCGAACTTTAAGACTAAATATGATATTTATGCACGTATACTTCTTTCAGTTTCAAGTTGAGTTTAAACGTATTTATTTTATCTCGATTGGCTTGTAGAAACACTTTTGTGTCCGTTTCCTGGTTTGAACCAGTACCTGGTGTCAACAAATGAAGGTCAGAAGAAAGGCCCATTTTAGGGGATCGAACCCAAAACCTCCTGAATGCAAGACGGACACCATATCCACCACGCTTGCATCCTTGCTGTAAGTTTCATTTTGTTTTCAACTGCATTATGCCTATAACATTCATACAAAACATTTTCATGATGAACACTGGTTATGACATGTAGTACAATTGTTTTCGAATAACAGATTTATTAAACAATTCTATCTGTAAGTCTATAGGCAAAAGTAAGTTTTTAGCCTTCTATATCATTAAAAACATAACCTTCTTTGCTTGTTTTGCTATATAGTGTTTGGCTTTATAAAAGGATTCACTTCTACTAAACAATACACCTAAATACATGTATTCACTAACTATTTCCAAAGGTTCATTTGAATAGGTAAAATTATAATTCATTCTTCGGCCGCTGGTAAAAACTAAAACTTTTGTCTTTGACGTGTTAACTGTCAATTTCCATTTTTTACAATATGATTCGTATATATTTAAAGCATTTTGTAGCTCTGCAGGTGTTTCAGGAACAATGACTGTATCAACCGCGTACAACAATATAAATAATTTCACAAATTCTATCATTCTAGCATCGTTATCATTTTTACTACATGTAATACCGTTTATGTACCCTTTATTCGAGATATATGTATGTAGATCGTTACGATAAAAAGAAAATAAAAGAGGTGATAAATTATCACCCTGGCGTACTCCAATGCTACTCGTAAAATAGTTTGATTTATTACCTTTTACACTTACACATGTCTTTGCATTGTTGTACATACTTTTGATTATATCTAAAAACTGACCATTGATATTGTAATTTTGTAATTTTATCCATAACATACTTCTACATACAGTATCGAATGCACTTTTCAAATCTATGAAGGCACAAAATAGTTTCTTTCGACTACTTTTTAGTAATTCAATAATCATATTAAACATTTCCTGAATCCAGCTTCGTATCTATTTATCAAGTCATTTTGTTCAACATATTTTTGCAGCCGAGTATTTAGGATAGACGTAAATAACTTGCCAAAGCAGCTCAATAGTGAAATTGGGCGATAATTTGAGATGTCATGTTTTTCAACTTTATTTTTATAAACGGATTTATTATCCCTTCTGTCCAGTTTTCTGGGACTTGACCTGTCTAAAAAACAACTTTAAAACTTTTGTCTAGCTGCTTTGCATGCTTGGTTGAACCACAGTTAATTACTATGATTGTTATTTGACTTAATATTTTGAGTAGATTTGCTTTCAGTGTTAGTACTATTAAGTTTATTGGTGAAACTTTTGTCAACGGAATTTCTGTAAATTGAACATATATTTGATACTATATCATTTACATTGACAGCAGAATTTACTCCTGTGTCTTCTATATTACACAATTCACTATATATAGCATTTATACTATCTTTATCTATGTTTCTAACAAACTCTTCTGACTTTGTAACGTCCCACAATCTGCGCTTTTTGCAACTTGTGGAATTTTTAAAATCATTATTTAAGTTATTATCAAATGAAAAAGATAAACTAATGGGATTGTAGACGTCAGAATACATCGGACAATAATCTAATATGTTAATTTCTAGAACTTTTGAAAACATGTTTGGTGAACAAGTAAAATAATCAACAGTACTAACATTTTTACAAGTTGTTTCACTCGAATAGTCTCCCTGTGTCCGCCCATTCAGTGTATATAAATTGTTATACATTAAGAAATCAATAAATTTTTACCCATAATTATTAACAGAATTATCTTTCTTTAACTTTTTGGCTTTTACATTTGTATTTTGAAAATAGCTGTCAATATAATATAGATCCTGATATAATTCCTCCAAATTTAGTTCATGAAAAATATCAAAATCTGGATAAATTATATCCTGCATAACTTTGGTTCGTGCATTCAAGTCACCAAAAATACACATCTTGGTGTATTTGTTTTGAAAATTGTCAATTTCCTTTTGTAATTCTATAAAAGGATCATTCAGAGCGTAGTCAGAATTTTCTGGTGGCAGATACACTACACCAAACAATATATCATGGCTAAACAAATGAAATCGGAAACTATCAATTTGATAGACAATAGTCAGTGGCTTATATATTTGAATGACTTAGTCTCAAACTCCACAGTCGAACAGGAAGCTGCACAGTTTGAGGATGTGACTGAATTACTAAGGGAGACTATGTCAGATATTTCAAAATGGATCAAAACCAGAGCCAAATAACTATAGGGCAATATCTTTATCGAGCAATTTATCGAGCAGTTTAAGTAAAATATTTATGCAAATTATCTCAATACGTTTCATGGACTGGCCCGGCGATAAAAATCTTAACGAGGAATCGCAAGCTGGATTTAGAAAAGGCTACTCAATAATTGACAGTCAGTCATTTAGAAGTATGCTACTCGAAAACGCGGGAGGTTCCATCTATTTTATGTGGAATTTTTAAAGGCAG
>JAULCC010564024.1:0-10575 GCA_032358795.1 Nuttallia obscurata
GTCTCTTTTTCAACTCTACACAAAACTTATAAACTTTCGCTGCTCCGCTTTAACCTTTGAACTCATAATGACGTCGTTTGCTATCAACTTAGGCACGAAGTCTATAACTTGTTTAATTTTCAAGCAAACGAAATATAACTCGCGCAGTTTGATGTCCTGAATCTAACATCACGGTGTTGTGAATTATAACATTGTTTTCCAGCTATTTCCTTATAAATGTTGACCTTATTGCACATAAGTAGAAACAGTAGACTTTAACGGTATGCTTCGACTACCTCTATCTGTACTGGTAAAAATACAAATAACGAAAAACCTGCTATATGAATTATAAAAAGTGTGCTTGCTTTATGTTAATAAAGAGTCAATCTGAACCTATACTAAAAATAAATACCAAACATAAAGTATTTTTTAAATAACAGACTTTGTCTCAATAATTTCCGAACAGCCCTCGTATGTATTTGTTATTCATCGGTATTTGATAAAAAATTGTATTTGATGAACATTGTTTTCGATTTGTTGGTGCTTGAATAATAATTAGCACAATACGTGCTACAGCTAAATTTTATTCACGTGGTGTTTATGTAGCAAGTAAATAGTGTTAAATATTCTTTTAAAATAAATGATGCTAACATATGTTATCCGTTGGTAACGACTAACCATCCCAAACAATCTAGGTTTTAAATAGTTGAGTCAGCCCTATTTTATTGCCATATCCACTAAGCTGATAATATTGCATCTTTCGGATTCGAGATCATAGAATTAATTTATGCAGATGTATAACATACGTTTTATGAAGTTCAATAGAAAGATTATTATTTTGAGGTTCCACTTTCATATTTAGTTAACAAGGAACTTTCATCTAGTACGAATGAAATTAAGTAAATCAACAGAGATGTGTGCTGAAAAAAACACAATGTTTGTGAGAGCTCTCTGTTGATTTAATCGGCGTACTAACTTAAGATTATTAACACGATGATCCGTTCTGATGAAATGCACATTCGATTAAGATAAATCATGTAACACAAAACCTATCATATTTACGCTGTATGTTTTCGACGGTATTAAACACAAATGGAACGTATCTACCATGTCGTAGAATGTTTTTGATTCAGTCTGTTGTATTTACAATGTCAGTACACGACCTTAACATTCAATGTTCAGACAGATGTCTACTTTGCCTTGGCCTTTTATTTCATCCATCTGAAGCGTGGTATGATGACCTGAACTTTTCATGAAAGTTAATCTTGTTATTTAATACGAGACACAGATATCTGAACGTGTTTATCTCTTATACAAGGACATCTGTTTCTTAAGTAAATTAGTTTGCCTTGTACAAGTGCCTTTGACTCTTTTCTTTCGAACACATTTGCAGAACAGATCGCTTAATATACTGAGATATAAGTGGTACTTTTCGAACACATCTAGACTTCTGTGTATAAGTATTTCCCAATCCTTGTCGTTTACAAGCATGATAAAACACTCTGTTTCCTAAATTTACATAATATTTGAAAGGTAAATACTACCGTGCTGCTTCTATAACGATAAATCACAATATAATATATATTTCGTTTGCATGGCTGCATATTTTCAAAGGCAGGAAATAACATTTTTCATGTTTATTCTTACGCATGTATTTCTTTAGCACGGAGGGAAATACCTATTTTGTATGAAAATTCCATTATAAAAGCAACCGCAATGGCATGTAAATACCAATAATGTGTTTTATGCAAACATATTTGAAAACAAAACAGCCGATCCCGTTGGTTTATAAGCAAATAAATACATAGTATGGCTGTGTATGTAATTGTCATGGGGCTTTTCTTATCATTGGCATAAATCTAGAATTTCTTCTGTATGTGAAGAGACCCTGTGTGAAACTTATGTGCTTTGAATGTTTGGAAATACGTATTTAACTTTTATCTGGAATACTTTAGAGAACTGGTTTGGCCACAAAAGTAATATTGTATAGTTTTTGCATATTTATCAATGTCTTAATCTGTTTGTTTCTTGTAAGTTCTTACATGAGGTGTCGCTTCTTAACAAGACTTATAAATCGGGGTTAGAACTTTGTTGCTGTGCAAGCATTAGAAAGCATTTTCATGGATGAGTTTGATTGAAGTTGATGGTAAATGACGAAAGTATTTTTACATTACATATCACATTACCGTTATCCAATCCAATTCGTTCTAGGCTCTATTACATCAGTGTTACACCAAGACATAAACTCTTTTACGCTTTTTTAAACGTTAAAAACTCTTTTATTAACGGCTTATAAGAATCGAAATTTGTTTGCTATCCTTGACTTTGGTTTAAATGTATTTGTATATGGGAATCATTTCAGAAATTGATATTAATTCATTACAAAAAAGCAAAGTAATACGTTACATATACAGATATCTTGGTCGTATTGTATTACTTTTATGATCGTATCGTTTTATGATAGTTTGTTATCGCGAAGTAAATATATATATCGAATCGTTTTTGTCGTTCATATATCGTATTATGATAATATCGTATCGTTTCATGATTGTCTGATATCTTTTTGTGGTCATATCATACAGTTTCGTAAACTTTATCATGATGTATAACGGGTGTATTCAAAGGGCGCAGTGGCGTAGTGGATATGGTGTCCGCCTTGCGTTCAGGACCTGACCTTCATTTGTCGACACCAAGTACTGGTTCTACCCAGGAAACGGACTCGAAAGTGTGTCTACAAGCCATAGGCTTTCAATATAATCGAGCTAAAATAAATAAGCTTAAAACTAGCGGGTGTATCGTATCGTACTTTTGTCGTTTTGTATCATATTGTGACTGTATCTACCGGAAAGTTTAATGCCCTAACGTAAACTGGCAAAATGGTTATTTTTCTTTATAATCACATGAAATGATGTTCTTTTTCTAATTATTATGTTTATACATAGTTGTTTATCCTCAACATGCACATTTGATGTGATAACAATTTCTGCTTTAAACGTATCATATCTCTTCGAAAATCTGGATTAAGTCAAACGTTGAATATTACCGGTATAACAGTTGTTATAAAATGTCTCTTTAGTAATAAAAATACGTTTGAAATTATCATGAAAACGAAGGTAAAACAGTCTCAACCATAAGGCATTGATTCATGCATGCACCAGTTCGAGTTTATTATGGTGATAATTACTTGGGGTAATGGACTTAGGAGGACTAAAAGGTTGACAAATAAAGCAACATAAACAAGCCGTACCCTTAACTTGGTAAAAATACATAGACTAACAAATGTCATCAATTAGTTTTACATGATGTTTCTATACTTTAAAATGGCACAAGGCTTTTAATCTGTCTTTGATGAATACTCCGACACACCGGTAACTCCTTCTCTTACCTACATAATATTGTAAAATTTCATCTGTGAAATAACAATTATTTATTCAGTTTCCTTACGACGTGCAAGAGCTGATAGAACAGCCCCAGATTTACTGCTGACGTTCAGCTTAATACAACCGACAAACGAACCGAATTGAAATCTTTCGTCTTTGCCAATATGCGTAAATAAGTTGCGTCTCTCATACAAAACAAGATTCGATAATACAATTATTCGTATTGGAGGTCGCCTTAAAACGATTAAAGATAATACCGTGTATTATATGGGGCTAATTTGTTATCTGTATAGTTTGTGTTGTATAATGTTTTAGACAAACGACACACTTGAGGGGAAAAACGAAGAAAAGAAAACCGGTTACAAATAGCATTAACACGATCATTAGACATTTATAAGAATGTTTATTTGTAACAAGCAATATTTAAGAGATGTTCTTCGGGTTTGAATTCATTCTGCTGTTCTAGAAAAGGCATGAAAGTCAATAGTTTGCATACAATTATGTGACGGGACAATATTACTAATAGAAAAATAATATTAGCATTCACACAACTGGAACAATAGTCTTTCATAATGAAATTAAAGCCATTATCGAGTTAAATGTCGTCTCGCAAAAGGCAGATTCTGCATAAAATATCGAAAAGTTTAGCTTCATGACCTAAAATATTCAGTTTTTGATTTTCCTCATATCACGTAAAAGTTTATGAATGATGTGAATAATAAAATAAAACACTAGAATTCCTGATATATATATATTTCAAAACGTCTGAAAACATTTGAGATGCCATTTTTCTTTTATTGATACGTCTATACAATGTGTTTTATTCCGAGAGTTACATAGTTGTCAAAACGTAAGACATCTTTTCGAGTCCAAATAAATTTGATCTGCTAGAGGTCTAACGTACGACCTTGCAATGTGATAAATGGTCAAAAATGACGCAAAATACAATACTACAACAATCTAGCAGGATATATTTGATTTTAGGGCATGTGATCTCTATATGCGTTTAACATGTTGAGTTTGTTTCAGTCACATGTATGTACAAAGTTGTTACTGAGCCTGATGTTAAAAGACGACAACAATCAACATGACTCCTTCTTATCCTAAATGTTTCTTGTCTGTTGATTAGTTGAGTTTTATCATGTGTCAAAACGTGTGTATAGATAAGCAAACATTTATTGTACATGATCATATAGTTACCGCCTCCATCAGACACCCCCGATACATTACTGCTCTTTACCTTGTTGTGAACTGTTGGCCATTTAGCTAGGAATCTCTTGTAAACATTTATAATGCATGAGACCGTTTCAATTGTTTCACAGGAGAGCCTCTTACCAATGAAATCCATAATAAACTGTAAAACTTAATGATTAATGATTACGGTTTGCAAATAGAATGTTTGGTGAACAAGATTGTTTTCTGTAGGGAAATTGCGGACTAGCCAAAGAATGTTTGTGAAAAATTGATTGAAAAAGATATGTTGCAAAAATAAATACTTACTAAAATAAAAAAGAGTACAATATTTAAAGTTCACAAAATGATACTTGAAGCTGAAGATCAATGTTGTTTGTTTGTTTTTGGTGGAATTTTAAGACTTTTATTAAAGAAAGAAATGTTGACAAGATGTAAATAAACGATCCGTAGAAAGTAAGGTTACCTGTTTCGAGTGAACAAACAGTGGCATTTCTTACCAGTTTTGCCTATATTAAAGTTCATTTTATGTGCAACTAAGCCCATTCTAAAGAATGCAGGGCGTTATTTCAGTCAATATTTGTTATGGAATTCAGAAATGTAATATGTTACAATGACAGCCTATGGAAAAGCATAGTGTAGACTAATATGGCCTAATATGAAGCCACGGTTTTTGAAAAGTATTCATTTGTTATATGCGATTTTGTTGGAAAAGAGTTCCCCCCCACTACTCATATATATATATATGCAAAATAGATAATGTCAGCCAATTTTCCGACGTTACATATTTATTGTGACGGAAGTGAGAATCGTTGTCGTTGACAAGTTGCCGTTAAACTGTAACTTGACACAGTTAGTTTGAAAAGAAATTATACTTTAAACGTTTATTTACTTAACAACGATTGCGAAACAGGTTCTTACGACTTTTAACACCGGAAATCACTCTCATTGCTGCGGATGGAGGCGTTTTGTGATCTTTATTATAGGAGGAAACTGGAGTACCCTGGAAAAACCTACTTGTCAGGACGGGCGATCACTACCGTACCCAAGCCGGGAATCGAACCGGGTTTGCATTAGTAAAAAGCGAGCACGTTACCACACTGATATCCGGATTTCTTCCCGCTGCCGACGCATTTTGTGTAGTATATTTTGATCGTGTTTAGTTTCTGACCATTGAAATTGTGATAAGGACCCCTTTCATATTAACATGGGTATGTTTTAACATACTTAAAGTCAGATACTTATTCTTTCAAAAAAAAAGCGTATCTCTTTATTAAATAAAACTTACTTGCTTTCGTATTTTGATGACGGAGCTCCATTTCTAATTTAAGACAAACTTTAACTACATTGGTATTGGACCAGAATGAAATTTATCAAAACGGCAGGTTATTCTAAACAAATTATTTCTAGTTGATCCCAAAGGTCATGAATACTGAATAAGAATGTTTTTGTCTGAATTCGATAACCTCATAGCCGTGTTTAATGAGACGCTTTTCACTTTAGTGTGCTGTTGGGTATACCCAAGGGTAATTAAAGGTATCTAGCGTAATTTTATTACCATTTTACGTAGATTGTTTCACTGTTTCAGTAGTAAATATTTCAGGACAACCGATTACTACTGAATAAGGTGATGCTTTCATATTGAAACTGACACTCTGCACTGTGAATCGCTTAACTTGTTCGTCTGGAATATTGACTTATTGGTTATGATTAGGTTCAACGGTTTGAAACCAGAAAGGTAGAAAGAAAGTTTAAACGGACAAGAACATCCTGAGATGTCCAAAATCAATATGAAAGGTGACAAATTAGTTACTTTATGCCACTCAATTGAATCTGAGTTACTGTGTTCGGATGATGTATCAGATTAACTAACGTTTCTAAATATGGCTAGATATTAGCACTAGGTACTAACGGAACTATTTCCAAACACGATGGAAATCAAGACAGCGTTTAATGATTCAAAAGACATGACGTCAACAAAGAAATGAACTTGAATATCATTAAGTATCATATACGTTAGCAGTTGATTTCTATACACTGTTTTTTGGTTAAGGCTATTGACCTCTGCCGACGATATGTGTAAAAGACAATGTCTTTTTGTCTGAATTAAAATGCCATTTATTTCTTGTATGATACTTTAATATGTTTATAGTATACCGGTGGTGTAACCCCTTAGTACTGCCACGATAACAAATGAAATGTTTTAAATATTTTTTCGAAATATTTTGCTTTGTAAGGTATATTAGCTGTTCACAAATGCAGTATGTTTCAATCAGCTAAAAGTGAGGTATAAAATCTGTCCACAAAGGCCTTATGTGTCAAGCAGCTAATAGTGAGGTATACAATCTTTTCACAAAGACCATATAAGCAAGTTATAAGATATGAAAATGTATTTGACTTTATGTGTTTCGTTTTGATCCTATATAATGTATACTTCAATATATATAGTTGATGCATATTGTGAATAAAATATATTAACAAAAACTGCGTATATATTGTAAGTCTGCCATCGAGTTTACATAAACGGTATTGCGATAGGAGCTATTGGTGTCGTGGTAATATATATCGCCTCACAATTCTGGTGCAACAAGATATTACATCCTGCACTGAGCTTTGACTATTTCCTTCTATTTGAACCACTTTTTCGTTCTTATAAAGTCGGAATAAACTTTCTGTTCTGTTCTATAATACATTATTCATATATATTTCTCCAAACGTCTCCATTCATTCCGAATCAGATGGCTGTATTTGAGTTGTCATTTGAGTTGATTAAGGTCTTGTAGAACCTAATCCTTCGTAATGTTATAGTTGTTGACATGGGGGAGTTTACATACAATCAACATTAGTGAAAATACTGATGATCCACATTCTTTATGTGGACCATCAATTGTTGACTAATTTGGTTCAAAATACAAGTTTAAATTCCTGACACCATATATTTAATTTTGTATTAAACACTTTTGAATTACGACATTACATGTACGTGTAAATTAAGGATTATTGCAAACATACAGTGATAACTCGAGAGGCCTTCATTCGTTTCAAACTCTTTAGAACATTTGTTAGCAGAAACCAATGTCAGTGTTCCGGATTGCCCCGGGGAGATTTGTGAAAATAAGGCATACTTAGTAAAACCAACACTGTGGAAAGCTGGACCATTTTTTATATTGTTAAAAGTAAAGTTTTCTACACAAAAGCTTCAAATCAGGCAGTGACTGGTACCGAGCATATTTTAAGAATATATCTTAATGCGAAACTATCCTTCCTGGTGTGATCAGTATACATTTAAATAGCGGCAACATTTGACGGAAGGCCTCAGATATCATAAAATAGCCGGAAACCGACAGGGATAAGACATCATTTTATTTTGGTAGACATACAGGCTACAGGTACATTATTTTCATGGAGCTAGACATATATTGATAGGATTTCCCCAATGGTTAGCATAGAAGTTTCACAGTTGTGTTTCGGGTGAAAATAATTTTTAGTTTTCGTGGGGTTGTAACTTGAAATATGCAGTTTTCTTTGTCAAACCAACATAGGGCTATAGCTATGCCGTAATTTGTAAACATTGTTTGTTTATCTTGTTTTGCCAGATTCTACAAAAGAAAGCATTTTTAAAAACTGAAAACTACGTTACAAACATGAGTATGAATTGGGATTTCTTTTAAATAAATACATTTTACTTTATATAACTGAAATAGTATTCTAAAACAAGAGAGAGTATACGTTATTTGTAAATTTTGATCTACATAGATATTCGGTGATAACGAAAGTTCTTTTATCTTATGATCTTAAGAAGTTTCTTGTAACCGGGGCCCGTGTTTATAAAGCTCCGTAGGAACTGTTTAACCAGTTTAAAAGGAAATGTTGTGCCTTCGATTTAATTCACACTCTTTAGAAGGTTTTCCCTAAGAGTTGTTTTAAATGTTACTTCCAACTTATTTTATGAAAGTCTATCCTTTTTAAATGACTGTTTTCTATGAAGACAAGTAATATTAAAAAACATAAAATATTGTTCTTATTAGTTTACAAAGGAGCTTTATTCATAATAATTGCCCTGACTTGGAATTCACCAACCATTTCTTAGACTTTAAACAAATCTCTAACCCTATAGCCTGGCTCCCAGCACTACCATTTAGACAAAAGCTGAAAACCAACAGAGAGTATTGGATAGTTTTCTTGAATTTCAAGATTAGAAGTAGGTTGGTGAATTTAAAGCCTGTACTATGAAAAAGAAATGTTCGATGCTTGTCTCCCTCAATGCACAGCTTGTGTTCTGTTGTTATTCTCTTCCCGTTTATAAAAGTTAGTAAGTTCTAACTTGAGTGAATACAGTAGATTACATGTGCGATGTCACAAAGGTAACTTTTTAAATAATTACACTAATTGTACTGTTCTATGTTCAAATCAATATGACCTCTATATGGCACAAAATACTGGTTCTAACCCGGAAACGGACTCGAAAGTGTTTCTACAAGCCACAGGCTATTAACATAATCCAGCTAAAATAAGCAAGTCTAACCTAAACTAAATCAACTTTGCGATTGGCAACTACCGTATCACATCGCGAACAAAGCCGGCTCTTTGGTACGGACAAACAATACGGCGAAATGTACATATTGTGTGTAGAGTAGAAATATATATCAATAAATGCTTTAAATAATTTCGTCATTACAAAGAATACATAGAAATATAGGGAATCATGGAAAATATTGCTAAAGTGAAATTTCGATAAAATTCTGGCATATGGTAATTGTACCCAGAACTTCTCAATATCAATGAATGGTTTGATAGGTAAACGGTTGTTGTTGTAGATAAGGGTTGTTGCTCAATGGAGAAAGATGTATAAATAGAGGATATCCGATGAGTTTTCACTTTATATAAATTTTATTAGACGAGTCCAGGAATCTTTATAAGCGAGCCCCTGGCGAGCTTAATAAAGGTTCCAGGACGGTCTAATAAAGTTTTATATCAAATGAGAACCACTCTGATATTCCTTTTATTAAATGACAATACAATAAGAGGTTAATAACTTGTTTCTTCATAATTTTGTGACGACATCGGTTCTAATATGTAACAAGCTGTTTGTATAAGAAAATACGTAATGATTATATTACATCGGAAATAAGCAGCGTCATGTGATAAAAGCACTTCTTAATTTTGGACATGTTTCGTGGTCCAGCTAATAACAGATAGAGGACGATACCATGAAGAATCTGTACATTATTTCAGGCACTCAAAGCGCAAAGAGGTAGAACAGCCAATGTGTTTTACTTTCAACAGAATTATCATGCAATGAAAATCAACAGTAAATATCTTAATCATCGACATGACGATCGAACTTTACGATAACAGTTAATTAGGAACAGTTTTAGTTTTAACGGAAAAGTACATTTTATTATTGCTTGATACTGTTGATAAGAACCTGTCATTCCTTTCAACGAAATGGGACAAACACCATACATTGTCAGAAAACGTCAACCAATGCTCCATACATCATTTCCATTAGATTAAATAATGCACTTGGAACTATATTAATTTAAATTTATTTATCCCTTTCCGTCGTTCTCTAAAGTTCATCTACCGCTAGAACGCAATGAATAAAGATATATTGATACATGTGATGAAAGATAACGCTGCCTATTATCTAACCCCTTCTCTCATGCGAGTTGTTCATCACAACCGTGTATTCGCTACCATATCATGTCATTACTCAATTAGTGAAAGCCCCATCTCGATAAAAATAAAGAGTTAAGTTGTGCTTTAGAAAATTGGACATGTTTGATAAACTAAAAATAATTGAAGTTTGGCAGACTTACACAAGGACTTGTCTATTTAACTTGTATGTGACATTGAATAGATGAGATCAGTCAATTGGTTAGTATAAAAGTTGTTTTTAATCGGTTGTTACGAAACATTATCTTATGTTACCATCGATGTGTTCTGTATGGAAGCTTGAATTGCCCCCCTACATAGGATGATAATTTCCTTCAAATTAGTAATAAAATATTGGACATATTGT
>JAULCC010564135.1:0-17968 GCA_032358795.1 Nuttallia obscurata
TTTGAAAAAGTGACACAGTGACTTTAAGCAGTTTGAAAAAGTGACACAGTGACTTTAAGCAGTTTGAAAAAGTGACATGGTTACTTTAAGCAGTTTGAAAAAGTGACACCAAGCCTTTAAGCAGTTTGAAAAAGTGACACAGTGTCTTTATGCAGTTTGAAAAAGTGACATGGTTACTTTAAACAGTTTGAAAAAGTTACACTCTTTAATGAAGTTATTTGAAAAAGTAGCTTAGGGACTTTAAGCAATTTTATTAAAATGAAGGAATCTCAAGCCAATAGATTGGAGGTCACAAATGTAGACTGAAAGGTAAGCCTTGTTTTTTTTTAATAAGAGGATGCATGCAGGAAGTATTGCATGGTACTACCCCTGTGATTCCAAAAGTCTTCTGATAATGAAGGAGAAATGATAGTATTGAAGATGATGAAGTGTGTGATGGCTGCATGTGTTACAAGAAAAGGAAGGGGGGGGATTTGAAAAAGTTAGAATATAGACAATCAGCTGAGAATTGCTGGCATGTGTGTACCATGTAAATAAACAAAATGGCTGCCACAAAAAAACTATGCGTTTACTAAGACTTGTATCACACACTCCAGATTGCATTGAAGAAGTTTTTGTAATATAGGCAACCTTTTTTGTTGTAGGAAAAAGAAAATTAGAGCAAGCAAGAAATCCTAGGGAATGCATTTTTTAGTCTTTAAAAAGTTTTTTCTCCTTTTTGAAGCATTGTGAATCCTATCTGGTTGATGCTCAGCTCTAGGTTTTGATGATAAGCATATCCAGAAGATATATGGCAGATAAAGCTTCAAGAAGTTATAAATTGTTCCTGAAGGTATTCATGAATAACTTTTTATCATTTCCAAGTTTTTGAAAAGTTTATGAAAAGCATTGTTAATATTTATTCTTATCTTCATAACTATGATATATAGAAATATTCTATCTGCTTATGGAACAAAATCCTCACCCTGCCATGCATAGTCTATACTCTAAGAGATGTGGAATTATCTTCCTATACATTGGATTGAATTTTTTGTGTGGTAATTGGGTAATTAAGGTAATTACTATTTTACTTTTGTCTGTAAAGGTTTTAAAGGTAAGAGAAAAATGATTGTTTAGTGTGATACATTAATGTAGATAGCTATATGGATCTTGGTGATAGTACACAGTGGGGTGGTGTGTAAATGGAGGAATACATACATATAATGTACATGAAGGGTGTTACTTCAAGGTAACATACAGAAGGAATGTAGTTATTGACTGTCTGTTCTATCACAGGAATATAGGTCGTAGACAGTGCATTTGCTGCATATCTCGAGCATCTCTGGGGCAAATATATTAAGCAGTAGTTGTGTCGAGATAAATATTTCATGTAGGCAGCTACAATTCAGGTGGTGCTGATCAGTGAGATGTTGTTCCCATGTCTTTAGATAAAGCCATTGATAGATCCAGTGTAGCTGATCAGATGGGAGGTTTTGAAGGTGTTAATGACTGCAGACAAGTGTGTTCCATAGAAGTAATGTAGGTTGTGTAATATATAGCATATGGTGTACTCTTTATATAGAAGGGAGAGATGTCCCTTTTTGATAACAAATAGATTTCATTGCAATTTTCATTGGTGCAGAAAGACATTAATTTCAATTTGCTAGAAACTATTAAATATTGAAAATTGTAAAAAATAAATGAGAAATGATAAAATTTGCTTTAATATGCAGTGTGACATGGAAATGTTTTAATCATACATGTACCTCCAATCACTAGTAATGGTTTATATACAAGAATCAATTCATCGGTCTGTTGGTTTTTGTCAAGAGCAGTAATTTTCCAGACTCTGACCTATGGACTAGTGTAAACATTGAGACGTATCTACATGTCCCCATCTTACTTTCAACGTTCAATATTCTGATCTTTTCATGCATTGTTTAATGTACATGTAACAGGAAAATGTCAAAATGTAAAATAAATTATGTTAGGTCTTATAAATAGGACTAACCTATGGAAATGAAGTTTTCTCCACTTATATTTGAAATTGTGCACCTACAATTTTCAATAAAATATTTCCATAGAGTTAACTTCTGGCATTTTTTCGTATATTCAACTTTCTACACATAGACATTCAATTATTTGAAGTCAGTGTGCGCTCTTCTGCACAGAAATGTTGGTGCAATAGCTCCCATGTTCAACTATAATTACAAAGTTATTGCCCTTTGTCATTTTTTCTTGTCTGTTACATTTTAACTGAAAAGTAATGAATGAAATTCAATACAAGTTCATACACAAGCACAATAAATGGTGATTTATTCAAGAAGTGATTTGTTCAAGAACCATAACTCTGTTCAGACTAAAGGAAATAAGCCCGTCATTACTTAATTACTTGACAGAGCATAACTTGAAAGCTAATGAATGCAATTCAATGCAATTTTTATACAATGGATGAGCACAATGCGAAGAAGTGCTGTGTACAGATACCATACCTCTGTTCTTGACTTATTTCATTGTTATTTACCTTTCATGCTTTGTTGTTTTGTACATTACTCAATTCAATATCTTTTGTTGCCATCTGGTAGGGGACTGTATTGCATGGCAATACCACTACATTCCCTTGTTGTTAAAGTTTCTTTCTTTCTTTTTGGGTTGTTTGATAATGTTCTCAAACTTGCCAAATGTATTGTAATTTATTATATTCAAGTAATCTTTAAGAATTTAGTATGTTAGTTGCTAATGCCTAAGAATTTCATAAAATTATGCAGTTAAGTGAAACATCCTGATCCTGATATATCTGAACAGGGTGTATACTGTTTGCCATAGAATAACTCATTGAACCAACTCTGAACAAGGTATATGAACTGGTCCACAGTAAATGATGGAGGTGTTCACATTTCAAGAATAGCTTGGTCATGTTCACTTGTGTGTTGGAAGTTGGAAGTAGATAGAAGTAAATATAGGTTGCAGGTAGACACAGTCATACAGGGTGTTATAAAGCCTTCATGTACTTTGTTAGTTGACCATTTAATTAACCATTACCTGATTATTTTTGCCTAAGGAATGTAATAACATCTCCAGTTTTATTTTCCTTGGATGACTTCCACTATCAAAAGGTATATATACCTAGGTTGGTCGACAGGCAATTACTTTAAAACCTCAAAACAAATTAGTGGTTGGGTCTGCTTTGCTCGCCCCAGGGACATATCTTTGCACAGTAGGTTATATGAGGTCACTGTCTGCTTTGACCAGGATCCTGTATAATGTTTGGCCATATTGTGTGATCTATGAAAACCTAAATACCATATTGCTAGTATGTCTTGAGCTGGCTTAATGGCTGTTGAGATAAAATTGCAAGTGAAGTTTCATACTTATAACACTTTTCATTTGTACACAGGCTCCATTTGTTAGCTCATCATTCTGTTAAGATGGAGTAGCTTGTGTCATAGCTTTGGTGGCGGCCGTCTTCATGCATGGTCTTCCGTCTGTCATATATTTGGTTAAGTGTTATATTCAAGTCTTTTTCTCAGTAACCTTTCAAGGTACAGCTTTAAAACTTACTTAGATCTTGGACATCTTACTAGCAACCACAGGAGCAAGTTCCATATCTGTTGCTTGCTTGTTGTGAAAGTTATGACCCATTTGATGTCGGAACTTTGATTATGTTTTCGTTCAAGTCCACTTTTTTTTAGTAACCATTCAAGGTACAGCTCTGAAACATTACATAGTTCTTTTACTAGCTACCGCAGGGGCAAGTTTCATAACTCATTCAAGGTAGACCTCTTAAGGTATTTATCTAACATCATTGTATCAGCCACATTGACAAGTTTAATTATTCTTGCTTCCATTTTGTGAATGTAATGTGGGCCCCTTATTATGTAAGAGTTTTGGATAAGTTTTTTGTTTAAGTCAACTTTTTCACATTAACTATTCAAGATAGACCTTTGAAACATTGTCTGACATCAATGGGGTAAATTTCATAACTCTTAACCACATTTTTAAAATTTTGCTCTTGTTTTAGGGTGTCTGGGCAAAGATTTCTTGCAAGTTTTATATGGAATCTTAAATGGAGGCATCAAGTCACTTGATTGGTCATTCAATAGGTTAAACATACACTATGGTATGTTGACTTTACAAATAACAAAATATGACAATTTCATAGATATGGGGTATACAATGCAGAAGTGACAAGTCTAAAGGTCAGTCATGTGATATAATATATATATTAAACACACCAAGACATTATGTGATTGAAATAATATGAAGCAGAAATTAAAATAAAAAAAACCAGTAACTTTGTAAAATACATTTAATCAAATGTTAAATTTATATTGTTTATGCAGGTAATTGTTATGATAAAATCAAAAGACCAGAGTTTTTCTTTAAGATACTACTGTACCATGAAGAATATTTCCTATTTATTTTATTGAACCTGACCTGCAATGCCAGACCAGACTGTACATACTGTATGTATGTTAGAACAATGTAACTTTGTTGCACATAGAGATATTTTGACAAATTGTGGCACAAATGTACACAGTGTTAACCGCAATGAAATCATGTCTTGTGCCCATAAGTCAGGTCCTTAGCTGAAAGGTTAAGGTCATACAAGGGGTTTGTTTAAATTATTGCATGTGAAAAAAAAAATACTACTTGCAATCTGGATATGTTGTTGCTGAGCCATCTAGTAAGTTTACAGAAACCATTTGTTTAATGGCATCAGGGGTTTAGGGTATAAATGGCTTACATTTAATGATGAAATGATAACTGAAGGAGAACAGATGACATGAGAAATTAATAAAATGGAAAAATGTTATATACTTCTGGTTTACATAAAAAATCATATTGTTCATCATCATACAATCAGTAATGAACACTTAGTTCTTCATTCTTTGATACCAACTGATAGACTATGAGCTCTGCAGTGGCGTTTAACTTATGAAGAGGTGTTTCAGACGTCCATTATTCAGATTTATGTATGGATCTGTTTATAATTGAATGATACCAATTGTTGTGTGATGTTTTATGTTTGAGCAAACAGTGGTAATATCTGGCTGTATGATCTTACCCAACCTTTGTTGTTCTGTTTGAATTCATGAGATGTAATCAGCCAGTGATTTATGGAATTGTCTTTCTGATCTGTAACAATGGCTGTTGCAGTGTCCTTTAATACATACCAAATATAGGGACAGATAGAATTTAAATAGTTTAAATGCCCACATCTCAGAATAGCTTTATGCATTGAGTTTGCATTTTGAATGTCACTGTTGAGAATGTGATTAGATAATCATTTAAGGCTATAGATAAATATTGTTTCTTTTAAATTTCGGTTACAGGTAGAAGGTTTTGCATGTGATGAAAAAAGGGTGTATTGTGACTATATATTAAAACTGTCCAAGGAGGCACAACTTCAAATAGGATGTCAGTCCTTCTTAAAATAAATGAATTGTAAAAAAAGTGGCGACCTAGACCAGATGGAACATAGTACAACATTTAAGCACAAGAAGCATTATAATTTTAACAAATTCATTTGCTTTCTTTTAAATCTTTAGCATAGAAGCTTATATTTTGTTTGTTGACTTACTACCGGTTATGTACATACATTTAGTGAATATAATTGGGTTTAAATGGAGTTCTTTTTATGCATGTTTGCTCTGTTTGCATTAAAAAATACAAAAAAAGTGTACAACATACAGTTAGGAAATTTGTGAATCAAACAGTATTTTTTAAATATTCAGTAGGCTAAATGTTGAGTTGAAGAAATATTAAAGTAAAAAAGAAATGCAGGTATAGGCATATACCTTGATAGAGCTATGTTTAATGTATTTTGAGGTTTCAGAGTATAAACCGTATTGGTGTGAGCATGAAACAGATGTGGTCTATGTACAGGAAACAGGACTTTGTTAGGCTATCTAGATGGTTTGTTTTTGTTAACTGATGTAAGATCAAAGGGGAAGATGAGTTGGTGATCAAAATAGTTATGTATGTCTTAAACCAATCCAGAAAGAATGTGTGGGAGGCAAGTCTGAGACTCTGAAACATGGGTTCAGAAATAATATGTGTGTGGCTTAGAACAAGTTCTGAAGTAAAAGTGAGTACAATCAGGAAATAACTCTGTCTACTGCCTTTTAATGAAATTCTGTATATTATTTGCTGTATGTATGTTGTTTTAGCTTTGATTTTCTTGCAATATCCGCTTATCTCAAAAGATTTTACTTATGATTCAGAGTACAATTTGAATTTGTTTTGCCGGCCTTGCTTAAGCCTGTTGTTTTGTGTATTTTCAGGATGAATTTCATCCGTTTATTGAGGCTCTACTGCCTCATGTGAAGGCATTCTCCTACACATGGTTCAACCTTCAGGCAGCAAAGAGAAAACACTTCAAAAAGCATGAGAAACGAATGTCCATGGAGGAGGAGAGGAGAGTCAAAGATGAATTACAGGTATATTATGTCTTCAAGCCTAATGCTACCATATATTTAATGCAGACACTAATATAGATGACATGTCATTGGTTCAGGTTTCTGTATGGTTGTATAGATGAAGCTAGTGATATCAACTATATGTTTGATATATTGACTATTATAAAAATCAGAGGAACAGATAAAACGGGTTTTAGAATATTTACTCAATTGGAAGAGAACAAAAAGTGTTTCAAAAAGTAAGAGGAAACTCAAATAAAAACTATGATACCAAATAAGTTTTGAATCCTATGAGTATCCACCAGTTCTAATGTGTATAGAAATTATCTGGAAAATATATTTTAACGGGCAAATAAGGATATTCAGTATAATTGAGCAAATAATTATAAAAATCATTGATGATAACAGTTTGACTACAAGTAAATATTTAAGGAAATAATTCATAAAGTATGCAATCAAACATGGCAATACTCAAGGATACTCAGTGAAATAAGGAAGTATGTGGTCTTCCTCAATAAACTTACTAAATAAGTCTCATCTGTTCCTTGAATAAATTAATTAACCATATGTTTCTATAAAACTTCTGCTTACTTTTACTGAGCATACTCTGATTCTTGCATTTATGTTTGTACTTTGAAACAGAAAAAAGGTAAACAACTTTATACTCTGTTATTCAACACCAAACTCATACTGTGATAAAATCTATGGAATCTGATTCTGTTTGTTTTTGTATTGATAGTTTGAAAATGAGCATTAATATATAATCAGCAAGAAACGTTGGATGAACCTTCAAACCATTCATATCTGTAATTGATACCCCAAACAGACATATTTTGTTTAACAATTACATTTCTATAAAAAACAAAAACAATTTATGGATAAAAGAAGTACAAAATAAAATGCTAGTGTAGATGAATTTACAAAGATAACTTCAGAGATGCATGGTGGACATTTAAGCAAGATACATAATAACAAAACACAAAAACAGTAATGAAGGCTACCATATATAGCTTTAGAGGAGTTATTTATTTCAGCAATAATACACATTGGATACTGAACAAAACTGTGTGTGTTTGTCCTTCTATGAACAACATACTTGAGAGACTTTAACAGAGGCAAACAGAGCAGACCCTGTTTTATTGACTCATACAGGCACCATTTGGCATCATCTACACTGTTTGCAAATCCCAAGCTATACTTCAAAGGGTTTTACAAGAAGGGCAAAAAAGGAGTATTCCAGACTAGACAAGCATAAGTGTAGTGTTTTTTTGTGGTAAGACAAGGGTAAACAGGTGGGTTTTGCTGGAACCTGTTCAAAGCTATTTACATTGCATGTCTGCATACAAACTGTAAAAGCATTGGGTACTTGAACTGCATAAACTGTTTTAAATTGCTGAGTATCTTCTCACTATGTTGCATATATGGTTCCATGCATACAACTATCTAGGTGAAGGTATGCATAACTTTTAACATCTGGTCTTAAAGTTACAGTCTTCTGCAGGAATAACTTATTTTAACTTATGTTTCTTTCCTCTATTTCTTTTATGGATTCTTCCATGTTCAAAATAGGGTGAGAAAACTTTCATATTGAAGGAAGGTTAACAGAATGTAAGTAGAATGGTAAACAATGATGGGTAATAGAGGAAATGAATCTTTCTGTTCCATCAGATCTGAGTCTTCACTGTTTTCAAATGTCTATAATATTCACCTTTAGTTTGTGAAAAAGTTAAATACTGCTACATTGTGTCTATTTTGAAGGAAATGGTTTAGTTTTAATATAAATAGTTATGAACTCATAGTCACGGTAGCTTTTAAATGCATTAAATATGTACAAAGGTGGAAATAAATAATGAATAACAGTTACTGCAGGATTAAAGATTTACTGAGACTTCATGTTTTTTAACAAATTGATCTAATCAAGACTGTGACTTGTTATTGTATAATATTCATTTAAATAATTTGCAGTGTAGAAAAACTTATGTGACTTTTTTTTAGGTTCTTTCTAGGCTCATAAATTTTAAGAAGTAGCCAGCAGTTGAAATTAGATAAATCATTTTCATTGATTGAAACAAAGGTTGTATGAATTTGTTTGATATTCCAGCTCTTAGCAATTAGCAATGCATGTATCATGCCTTACTTATGGACTCATATCTACTTCATTATAGCTGGCATTGGACAAAAGACCAACTCTTCAAGTATAAGTCATGCAACAAGTATGCTGCCGTCAAACTGTCAATACTTTTGTTAAAGAATTTGGCTATTTTAAGCCTTTTTAGGTGGATGTGTCTAATATGAGATTAACTTTTGTTATAAGGCAACCGCTAATAAAGTGCATGTGCTATTGAAACTTTCTTACTGTCAGAATAGATGTCCTTGATATAGTTACCTGATGTTTGTTAAACTTAAACCTTTGGTTTCACTTTAAATTTCCTTTTACAGAATGAGAAACCAGAAATCAAACAGAAGTGGGCGTCAAGATTGTTAGCAAAGTTGCGGAAGGATATAACTCAAGAGTGTCGAGAAGACTTTGTTCTAAGTGTGTCGGGTAAAAGACCGCCGTTGTGTGTGTTAAGTAACCCCGATCAAAAGGGGAAAATGAGACGTATCGATTGCCTGCGGCAGGCAGATAAGGTGTGGAGACTGGATTTAGTAATGGTGATATTATTTAAAGCGATTCCGCTGGAAAGCACAGATGGAGAGCGGCTTGAAAAGTCGCCTGACTGTGTCCAACCGAACTTGTGTGTAAATCCGCACCATATATCAGTGTCTGTTAGAGAGTTAGATCTGTATTTGGCTAATTTTATACATAGTTATGGTGAGTATAGCTGTCTGCATGACAATCTGTGTGATAAAATCTCTATCAAGTCTCAATATATTACATACCTCCAGTTTGATTATAACTGCATACCCATCATATACTTGATGAAGTTGATCAGCGCTGAATTATTTTAGAGAAATAGTTTTCTCTCAGTTCGTAGAAGATCTCATTATGTAATACACATCAATAATATAGCAGTAGGTAAATGTTTCATTGCCATGAAGAACCCTATGCTTGTTTGCACTGGGTTGGGAAACTGCAGGGCAAGACCTTACAGGTGATTTGTAATAAACATGGTATATGTTTCACACTCATCAACATGATCTAAAAAACACACAAAAAATATTTTTTTTACATAATGAAATTTAGAATAAGGGTTCATTTCCTTCTATCATGTCCTGATCCTACTGACTTGCCAAAAGTGTCAGTAATATAGCTCGGAAAATGCTACAATGTAGTGCGAAAGTCAAAGTCAAAGGAGATAGAAATGAATAAAATAATCATGCAATTTTGGTAAAAGAAATGGGTATGGCATTTTGTATGTGTTGGAATGATTTAGCTTGTCTGAGGCTTGATCAAGACTCCATCCTCCACACAACACAGTTTTTCCTAAAATGTTTATTTATACTTAGGAAAATTTACTCTATATCTAGTGTATTTTATTTCTTCTCATCATTGGAAAATAATCTAGGTTCCTTAACCCTTTACTTCATGGATCTATGACAGAAATAACCATACTTGCCTGAAATTACACAGTGTAGATCCTGATTAGACTGCACAGATGTTTAGGATGGTCTTGATCTACACTGGTTGTACTTGACAAAAGTTTTATCCATGGTGTAAAGGGTTAAAGAACCTAGACCTCTTTACAAGGATGAAATGAAAATTCCTGCTGGGTTTGCACTATATCTGTTCTGACTTCAGTATTAGTATGTACTTGTAAAATGGGAATCCCTGTCAGTAACTGAACAAGTAATTCTCAGTGAGTTGTAGCATAAAAAAAGGATAACTAAGAACATCTGCTCCTTGTTTTGTTATAGAACTACAGGAACCCATGAGTATATTACCCCATTGTTACTGTTGACTCTCCATTGACATCTGTGGTTTAGTTCATTTCTAAGTATTGGGGAGGTTTTGTCTAGTTATGTTGTCCAGTTGCATGTTTGAGCTGTCTGACCTATGGCTCTGGATCCCTGTCTGCCCTGTTCTAGAAGTCAGCAATTGAAGCACAGTATCATCACTACACCTTCATCAGTGGACTGCATCGCTCACCTAATCTGAGATTTTAATCGCTGTAAGAAGAGCATAACCTTTAATGTCTAATTTTTACTGTTGCTGAACTTAATTTGGTAGCAGATAAGTAATAAAAATTATTTAGTAGATATTAATATATTTTTTATATCCAACTGTTGCCATGGGGAAATTTTGAGAAACATTGAAGCAGCAGTAAGCATTTCAAACTCACAAGTGCAAGGCATGGTGTAAATTGTGATCAGTTTACTGTAATCCATTAGGGAATGGTTTTATTATAGAATATAAATGGAATGAGAGAAAAAAAAAGAAAAAGAGAGGGATTCTAATGTAATTACTACACATGTGCTAGACAGAGGGGGTAATCAAGTTCCACTAGATGATATCTTCAGCCTGAAAACCACAAATTGATAAAGAGCAAATTACTGCTAATATTTATAGATAACAGGACTTGATGTTGTAATAATCTGGAGATTGGGATGGATGGTGTTGAAGGTTGGAGAAAATTAGAAAAGTTGCTAGATTATGAAACTTCTCTTGTATGTATTTTAGAGCTGTGGGGCCTTCTTGGTTTTAACCTCTTTTTGAATGTTGTAGCAGATCAGTGTGAGGTTAGCAGTGTAGACTTAGATTACAGTATCTTTCTAGGGAGGTCTACAGTTTTATCAGGGCGAATTCTTCCTGTGCCATGAATGTCTTAGAAACTGAAAACATTATAGTCTAAAAAGAAAATGAATGGACTTGTCTATAGCCAAAGATGGCATGTCCGTCCCAATTAATGCCCCACTCAAAAGGTGAAATACTGAACTACAAAACAATATATGGCCAAAGAAATGGCTATGGTCATAGACTTGCCATACCTCAGCCCTACATCTCTATGTGTTTGAATCCAGTTTGAGGTATTTTGGATTTTTGTGAGGAAACTCTCCCTCCAGCTGGCTCTCCCAGGTTGGTGGTTTTACCGAGGTACGTTCTGGTCCTTTGGGATCTTCCTCTGCCTGTAATGAACTGGGCATAGCAATATGACTGAATTACTGTTGAACAACATTAAATGCCCAAAATGCAAATACTGAATACTGAAACAATTAAATTCATCCACATGATTCTGTAAAACTCTCTTTGATATTTCAAAGGGGATTTAAAAGCTATAAAGGGAATGATACAAAGATGTAACATTGGATAGAAGTCAATCTGTTATTTCTGAGTGGCTCTGTTTTTTCCTCTTAATATAATCAAAAAACTTAAGAAATAGATGGCATACTTGTGCAGTGAAAGTGATGTCTGCCTTTTGTCCAGGAGGCTGTGGGTTCAAGCTCTAAAGAGGGCCTTATCAGCAATACTGGTTCTATCCAAGACACAAAGGTATTTCTTTAAACCATATGCTTTCCATATTTTCAAGTTGAAAGAAGTTTATATTAAATGTAAGATTTTTCTTTTTATTCCTTTTAATTCTGCTAGTCTGTTTTGACAAGTGAGCTCAAAAAAGGGCTTATTCTGACCAGGATTTTATATGTCCTAGATAATTACAGTTGGTAGTGTTAAGCCCTGAGTTTATATAGGAACTGTCTGATCAGGTTCGACATTGATAATTGGCATTTAGTACTATCAGATGGCTCTTTCCCTTAATTAATGAAAGGATAGTGGTAGTGTCTGCTTTAGAATTGTAGTACTTCATAGCTTAGAATTAAGATGATGACGCAGACAATATTGCGTTCTATAAAAACACATACAATTTTATGATTTACCTCTTAATGCTCAAGTAAACTTGGCCAATTTGTCTGTTGGAAGTTTTACATGTTTATTGTAAATCATTAAATTCCATTTATTTTTGTCATTGATAGATGTGGGCCGGCAACAGCTTTGTGGAGATACAATCTCCATTGTGGTGGCAATCGCATAAAACTTTACTCACTAACTCTTACAAGAACCATCTTGACAATATTAACTAGTGTATTCCAGCATAATTCATGATTATGATCATTTATCTTTACCCATTGCCTTTGGGTATAATATTGAGTAATAACAAGTTACTGTTATTGGATCCATGGCTATCTTGTATCATATAAGCAGGCATGTAAAAATTCTGTCTGAGTTACAGAGTTATGATTCAACATTACCTCTCTTTACATGTTTCTATTGTAGCAATGCTTGTTGAGTTTTTGATATTTAAATTAGAATTCAAATGCATTCCATTTTTTCGTGAGAAACAAGTACTAGTATTTGAATTTTTTTCCTTTTGTTTGAGTGATAAACTGGAATCTGATTGGAAAGTCAATTCTGTAAACTTATTGCCTTTTTTTTGGTCTTCACCATTTTCAAATGCCAATGTAACCAGTACAAATTTGGTAAAGTTATGTTTAGCATTTCAGCTGACGGGGAACATTAGGATACTGTCATGGAATGAGAAAAACAATTTATTTACTTGTAATACTTAGTAAAAAACAACAAACCCTTAAACATCTCATAACTATATTCATGATTTTGATTAAAGGGAATTTGTCAAGAGATTGATTACTCAATCTAGAGCATCAGTTTAGAAATTCAATTTAGACATTTGAATTTAGCCAGAATTTACTCATCAGCCTTTTTACTTTTAGGCCAGCCTTTGCACATGTGATTGGTGTAAATTTTTGATACATTGTTCATGTTGAATATTTGATCGGATATTGAGTTAGACCTCCAGATAAAGCATGGTATTAGGTGCTATTAGGGCTGATGTGTTGTTGTTTTTTAGTTAGTCATATTTTATTGTCATACAAGCATACATATATGAAATAATATGAACAAAAGCAAAAGGTTGGATCACAAGTTATAATATCATTATACCTGCCCCTTGATTACAAAAAATGTGTGTAAACGTACAGCAAAGACTAAGCTTAAACTAATTTTACATAAATCTGATTTATCTATTAACATGATAATTAGTTACTGAAAATGATATAAAAAATATAAAAAAAAAATAGTTACTGAAAATGATATAAAAGATATAAAGAAAAACAGAAGGGAAAAAAACCCACAAGCCATTTGTACAACCTTGTGCCTCTTGACCAAATATACTTTAACTAAAACAGGGAACATAATAGGATCATGTCCAATGCAGTGGTAACATGGTAAATAGAAAGACAGTAGGTATAGTCAATTGTACTTTATGATGATGCTATCTACGAATTGAAACCTTTTGTATGCTTTATGTAGTTTTGAACCTCAGAAAATAAGGAGTGGTTTTCTTCATAAGTAGGTCTATTGATGCCAAATAAATGTTTTTCGGTACTTAAAGGATGAATCATGCATGGTTTGAAAAACATTTGTGAAGTTACTGCATTGAGCATGTTAATCAAAAATAAAAATTGAAAGTATTTAAGGATGATTTCATTTAATGATCATCTTTCCCATAGAATATGAACCAGTAAATTAAGGATATATTAATCTATTGGGGCTGGGACAAGATCACACTTGAGATTTTTTGAATATGATGCTGGTGACATAATTTTTCATTCTCCATTGGCATCTGGAATTTTCATCTTGGTGGTGTTGCTTCAACAGTGCTCCTGCTGGTATGTTAATTCCTTAACCCTTTGTTGTTTATGTATACATTGCCGTCTTCCTTCTGTCTGTGGCATACTAGAGGGAATTCCTGCCTAACCTTCTTGTAATGGTCTGAAGGATAAAATGCCACTCTCTGCATTGAACCTTCAGTTTTCTGATCTCTCTTTGAAGGTGGGCAGCCAGGTGGCAAGTTGAGGCTTTGTGGCTTCTACTCACAAAGTAACAGGATTTCCCAATTAGCTTTAGAGGAATTTTACCTGAAAACCTAATTAAGAGTGGATTCCAGCCCTAGACAACACCTGGATCAGAGTTTGGTATTTGGGGAAATCCTGTGTGCTGGAAATGAATAAACAGTAGGTTTATATAAGGTTTGGTCAGCATGTCTGAGGTTCTAAAGTGGAAGTTGTAAAGAAGGGAATAAAACAGGCTGGGGAAATGGCTTATTGCTGTTGGTTTATGTCTCGCTAATAGACATTTATAAGCAAGTTGACTTATATGTGTGTCTGGATAGGAGGTATTTATTCACATAGTGAAGGCAGTTTACAATGAATGTATTCCTTGGTACTCTTAAGAATTATAAGCAAAGTAACAATTCTGCCCTATCAATCAGAATCATCATAAGTGAGTGAGCACCATCATGTGACCAATACACACCAGACAAAAAGATCCATGGAAGAGCCAATTATCAGACTTCTTATGAAATGGTATTATAATTATTTTAAGTTATTACAAAATAATATCTCCGAGTGGTTATAGTCATTGACTTCCAATCTCTCAGCCTCTCACTGCTCTGGGTTCGAATCACGGTCTGGTCACTTCAGATTTTTCAAGTGAGGAAGCCTTCCAGCTGGCTTGTGGTAGGTCGGTGGTTCTACCCGGGTGCACTTTGTGCCTGAAATAGTGTACCGAGGTCCCCCGGGGTCTTCCTCCACCTGTAATGAGCTGGACATCGAGATATGACAAAATACTGTTAAAGCGACGTTAAACTCCAAATAAACAAACAAACAAAATAACATCTAAAATAGAAGTTTTCTATGCACAATTCTGTTGAGGATTAGCTATGGTATACATGTAGTTATAAACTATCAATGAATAAGGTATGACTGTTAGTTACTTTTATTTTTTGGTCAGCTCTACTCTGCAGGGGTGTAGTTAGACTGATATTAATATGTAATTCATTCTCTTGGGGGGGTGGAGGGGGTAAATCTAGGGGCATACTGCCCCGGAAATTTTTTTTTAGCCAGGTTGTCGCAGTTGCTGATTTTGATGTATAATTTGTATGGGTAAAAGTGTTAATTTCAGCATTTTTTCTTTAAACTAAGTGTAGGCCACTGCCCACATGGACTATTGGAAACTACACCCCTGCATTGAATCAAATTTAATGTTTTTGCACCTATTAATCTGTAACATTTTAGGAATAGTAAATGATTTGGAAATATGACCTTTACTTTGGAATTGTAGCTGCTTTATATTCTAATAGTAATGTGACAAAAATTTGTGTAATAGTTTATCAGATGGTATTTACCTCATTGATTTTATACATGCGTCTATCAGTGATCACCTTTCCATTATAATATCATTCATTAGCCATTGATTTAGTATACATAATAATACTAAGTCAAGATTATTATTTTATCTTTCTCTATATGTTTTGGGGAACTCTGCATAAGTGGAGAAAAGATATCCTTTTTCAACTGTAAATATGCTTTATAAAATGCTGCAGGTGGAAAGAAAAAAAATTTGCCATAATATATTTGGTTATAAGATCAACATACTTAAAAACAATCTATTCAGACACACTCCAATCTCAAACAATTTAACAGACAGATTATAATTCAATAATGTTTACAAGAAACGGTTGTTTTGACAGTCTGTGTAAAGTCTAGTTTTACTTAAATGATCAACAAATTCCATGCAAGGTTGAAAGCCTAATATATTGGACTAGATCCTTTGAAGTTGGAAACAGGCTTTGACACATATAATCTTCAGCTGTATCCTGCAGGAAATCTAACTTTTAAAACAAAACCTTTATATTTATTGGGTAATAATTTAGTAACACAACAGTAGTGTCAAGAGAACAGCTGATAAACAGCACAAACGCTTGGAAATGATACAATAAATTTGAAACAAAATTCAGTATTTAGACCCCGAACATTTAGTAAATATCTAACTCGTCAAATGTGTTTTTCTTCCCAAGATGTTATGTCCATGGGATCCTTGGATCCCTTTTATAGTGTGAAGGCCTTCGATTTATGTCAATATCTGTAATTCTATCCATGTAAGAATGTATTGGGGCCCCTGGTGACACTCAACTCTCAATTGTCTATATCTGACTGAAAATTGTTTAATGTATACATAAACTCCTAAACAATCATCATGATCTTATTTAGTTTAAGTAGACTGAAACTTTTTGGCCTCTGGGAGCATCTCTATAGATTTGCCTGAAGTGGTGACCTCATTATTTCACTGTTAAAACTATTGATTTGGATATTCACAACTACATTGTCTAGTTGTTCCACAGTTTTACCAGGGCAGATTATGTAATATTATTTTCCTCCTGACGGACATAACACTGTTTAGAGTAGAGTCTGCAAATTTAGCCTGCATTCGCAATATTGATGTATTATTCATATTGTACATGTTTTATTTTACTCCGGATCCCTGGAGTGAAGTTCGTCTGATGTACATTTGTAATTAGTACCTTTTATTTGCCCATGGGATCTCACTTTAAAACATTAGGTAAATAGGCATGGTAAGTGGGCATTTGTGGCAATTAAATAATGGGTAATTAATTTTACAGCAAGTCTGTATATCTGAGCTTGCCATTGGCAAAAGCTGGAGAGATGTAGCCTACTTATGGTGACAAGATCTACTGTACATGTAAAATTGATACGGGCTTATGTTGGCTTTGAATTATTTCCCGGCTTTTTAAATCTGCAGAAGTGTGTAAAAATGTTTCATTTGAAATAGAAGATATAAGTCTTGTTATAAAACTTCTAATAATTGGAAATTCAAAAAGTAATTAAAGACGTTTTATCATGCACATTCAGCTTTAAATTAGCTTGTCTGCAAGTCAAAACTAAATCATGAGTAATTCTGCCAAACTAATTGACTATTTCAAGCTTCAGAAAAGCCTGACCTTTATTAGCCAGATAGGAAATGCAGTAGACTTGACTCTATCCAAGCAATTTGGCAACTAACTGTTAGTGTGCAGGTCCTGATCATTTTTAGCTCGACTATTCGAAGAATAGGGGGGCTATTGCACTTGATCCGGCGTCGGCGTTGGTTAACGTTTTTTTAAAAATACTTATATCTTCTATACCATCCAACATATTTACTTCAAACTTGGCATACTTGTTTCTTATGATAATATAAACAAGTGCAGCAAGTCACATAACTCTGTCAACTATATTTGCAGAGTAATGCCCCTTTTTGTACTTACATTTTGTAACAAAAACTTTACTTTGTCTATAACATTTCCATTTATTAACATTTCTTCTCCAATCTTTCAAATTATTTTACATATTACAACAGAGATGTGATGCAAGTTAATTTTTGTAACTCTTTGTATCTTCTATACCATCCAACACATTTACTTCAAACTAGGCATACTTGTTTTTTATGATAATATAAACAAGTGCAGCAAGTCACATAACTCTGTCAACTATATTTGCAGAGTAATGCTCCTTTTTGTACTTAGATTTTGTAACAAAAACCTTAACTTTATCTATAATTTTTCCATTTATTAACATTTCTTCCTCAATCTTTCAAAATGTTATGCTTATGACTTAAGGGATGTGATTGCAGCCAAGTTTTGTAGGTCAAGGTCATACTAAACAAAGTTATGTCCCTTTTTATACTTAGATGTTGTCACAAAAAAACTTAACTTTGGCTATAACTTTGCCATTTATTAACATTTCTTCTTCAGTCTTTCAAAATATTTTGCATCTGA